>PVJD01019560.1:0-11399 GCA_004026545.1 Mormoops blainvillei
GTACACTTGTACTATTACAATCTTTCTTTCCCAAAGGCATGTGATGTTTTTCAGCTCCTTGTTTCTGTTTCAAGGACCTTTATCTACTCCACTCCCTTCTATTGAAGGCCAACCACATTTGTTATCCTCAGAAACATGCCCATTATCTATTTTCCCTGTGCAGAGCGGCTGGCCCCTAAATGGAATAACTAAATTCTCATGCAGCTTTAAGAAAAGAGTCTTGAAAGAAGTTGGGACTGAGAAGGTATAAAATTGGAAATCTTAAAGCATAAGTCTTTGAAGTCTGGGGTCTCATGGAAAGCCAAGGACTTTATAACAATTCTACAGTATATTCCTTTTTGAGTTTTCATGGCTGACTGAGTGACAGATTTCTCTCCCCTCCCCAGACTGGCACTTTCCCCGCCCCACACCTGTTTTTAACTGCAGGTGTATTTCAGGATTGACAAAAATCTATAGTATGACCATCATCAATAACTGCTTCTGGGGAATCTCTGTAGAAAGACCCTTTAACCAGATAAAAAAACTTACCTACACATAGGAATTCAATAGTGGTCATTTCGAAAGCAAAGTCTGTAGAAAGATAGTAAAATTGAAGAATGTATACACCACTACAACAACAACAAGAAAATATTGAAAGTGATTTTTTTTAATGGCAAAAGACAGGAACACAAGCCAGGCTGGCTTAGGCAATATATGTAGAACTTTTGACTCACATCATTGGAAAATCTAGAGGCACTGTATTTAGGCACAGCTGGATGTAGGTACTAAAGTAATATGATCATACAACATTTTTGCCCTCCTTTCTCCCTCCCTTTTCTATTTACTTCTTTACTGGCTAGACCTTTATCATTCATTTTATTCAACGAATATCTATTGAGTTTAGATGTGGCAGGAATTGAGGATACTTCATTGGACAAGGCTGACAGGGTTCCCATTCTCATGGGAGTCATGTTCTATTGGGAAAGAAGGACAATAAATTAGTGAACATAATATACTTATAATTTAGGGTAGTTATAATGTAGCTGAGGTTTGAAAGGTCAAAGAGCTGGGGGAAGATTTATGGTTCCCAGAAGGGCAGGGGAGACCTTTCCGTAGAGGTGAGATTTCCTGCTACTTGACAGAGGAGTAAAAGTCAGCCATGACAGTTCTTGGAGGAGAGCATTCAAAGCAGAAGGAACAGCTGTGCAGAGGTAGACAATACCTTCTAATAATGAGAAACTGATTTTGGGGAGACTGGCACAGGGAAAAATTGGCAAGAGAGCCATGGGCCAGGCTATGGAGTTACACCAATACAGGGAGTCGGTATTGATGGGTTTTGTAAAAGGGGTGTGACTTATGTAGATAACGATTTATCTTGAAGATGGTGCTTGCTGCTGCATAAAGAACATTATGCTAAGTGAAATAAGCCAGTCAGAAAAAGACAAATGCCATGTGACTTCAGTCATACGTGGAATCTAATGAACAAACTGAACTAAAAAGAAAATAGAGACAGACTCATAGATAGAGAGCAGGCTGACTGTTCTGGGATGGGGGTTGGGGCGTGGAGGATTGAACAAAAAAGAAAAAGGACTCATGGACACAGACAATAGTGTGGTGATTGTGGGGGAAAAAGGGAGTGACAGAGTGGGGATGGTTGGAGATGGAAGAGGTATAAACGGGATAAATGGTAATGGAAAAAATACAATAAATGAAAGTTACACGTAAAAAAAAAAAAAGAATAGAATGGAACAGCGTGGAAACAAGCCTTCCTGATTATATCAGGATTATATCAGGAAGATATAATCAGGATTTCCACCCACCTTAGCTCATTACAGCATTAGCTGAACTCGCCATATTATGGTGCAGTTGTCCACCCTATAGAGGGAAATGATCATCTTAGAAACAAAGAAAACACTCATAGTCTGTAATCCTACCCTTGTCAATAGACAACAAAAAATATATCACATTACACAATTTTCTTCTCACAGTGTGTGCCTTTTCACGTTTATTGACTTGGTATAATACGGCCATTTTTCAAAAATGTCAGAGGCCATTATCTTAAACATTCAAGGTCCTAGGAAAACTGCTTGTTCTTGGGAGCAGTGCATGAAATCTCTTTCCAATTATAGCTCTTCTGAATTCCTTGTCCTTATCTTTAAATAAAGTGTCTAGCCATATGTTCAAATGAGTAGTATTCTAAGTTTTATATCTTGCCTCATTTTCTTTGGAATCTGTCAATGTCAAAGCTTTTTACAGTGTTACTGTAAAAATGTACTGTGTCTTGGTTGAGAAAACGGGCTTCTCTGAAGTTAGAGATTTTCAAAAGAGGTTGTGTGGGAGTCTGTGTCCCGCTTGCAAAAATAGTGATATCGGGCCTTTCAAATAATTCCCTACTTAGAATTGAGCCAGCTTTTTCAGTGTTGTTGTTATTGTTGTGCTTGGATTTAAACCCACTTTGTTTGCAGTTCAAAATAATTTCATCCTTTTAAGAAGTAAGGTTATAGAATATTTCACCCAGAGACACCAGAGTTGGAGAGAAGTGTGGGTTAAATAAGACACATTGAATATATATGAAAACAGAAACTGACACATAATTTCCTGCCCATGAATTAAACCATATTGGGACCAGGAATACTTTTCCATGCTTATATTAAGCAATAAGAGATCAGGCATAAAACATTTAGCTGTTGATTCCAGGAAATACTTGTTCTTGGAAGATAAGACTATGAACCAGAGAAAATAGGTTGCTCATCAAGATTTGCTTCAAGACTTTAGATTTACTGGTCCATCTACCTAGAGCTATTAGGATATAAACTATGCCCAATCTTAGATGGTTCCCTACCTTGCAAAATCTACATCAAAATCACCCAGCCCAAGCCTTAAAATTTTACAAATGCTCTTTGCTAATAAAGAGGATCAGAACGTGCCACCCCCAAATAAGCCACTTTGGTTTAAGGATAATTTTGTACTGAAGTCAATTGAGAATCAACAAATGCAGGAAGAGTTCTCTCATCCTTCCCTTACATGACCTGAAAGCAGGACACAAATTTCCCTTTGAGGAAGGTACCCTTCCTTCCCCTGTGTCCTGCCCAGTACTAGGGAGAGAAAAACGACTCATCGTTATAGATGGCGCGTCTACACCAAAATGAATTAGCAAAAACAGACCTTACTAAAATAACTCTTTTCTCCCATTAATTGTCTCCAAATATGTACTAGTCATTGCCCCATAATTTATTGTCTCTTGAATCCGAAACCCTCTTTCCTTTGTTAAAAGGAGATAGAAGCCTCTGAGTCTCACTGCTTGAGTTTTTTTCTTTTCATGCATGAAATATTAATAAAAATTGTGACTTTTTCCCCTGCTAATCTGTCTTCTGCTAGTTTAATTCCCAGGCACCCAGAAAAACAAACTAAAAATGTAGAGGAAAAGGTTTTCCTCCCTAACACTGATTTCGTCATTTTCAAACACTATCGAGACCCTGCCAAGGTGTTCGTACTTACTGCAGTGAATCTAATAAACTTAGATTGGCCTGATCAACAGGTTTTACTGGAGTTCCTTAGAGAACTGACAGCCATCTTTTATATACTGTGTGTATGGCGTGTAAATGCAATAAACCCCCCATCAAAATGCAGTGGTCCAAATGATGTAATTGCATAAAATGTGCGGGTGTATGTTTATGAGAATAATGAAATTCCCTTTTGCAGGCTAGATTGTGCCATCTCATTTGTGATCCATCTACACTTACACATATGATCTAGCCTTCCAAACATGCTCAAAGTTTACTCTGTGCTGAAAACATATGGTGGATTTGATTGCAAAAACAACTGTAAGTCTTTATCTCTTTATCTAAAATCCTCTTTACAGT
Source organism: Mormoops blainvillei (assembly GCA_004026545.1). Taxonomy (NCBI): domain Eukaryota; kingdom Metazoa; phylum Chordata; class Mammalia; order Chiroptera; family Mormoopidae; genus Mormoops; species Mormoops blainvillei. Next base: position 3,843 of record PVJD01019560.1, read on the forward strand.
GTAACTTTGCAGCCTGTCCCATCAAGGACTAAAGTCTGTTTTCCAGTCCTTTAATTTGAGGTTATGCCAGTTTTGGACCTAAGCCTCAAGAAAGCCTTTCGGCTTTTTCTTTTTCTTGGAACCCTCACTCTGTCATATGAACAAGCCCAAGTTAGACTCTTGGGGACTGAGAGGTCATGTTGGGAAATGAGTCAAGGGACCTCAGCTTATATCCAGCTCACCTCCCAACATGTGAGAGCTCAGCTTAGATCATCAGAACCACCTGCTCAAATCACATGTAACGCAGATGTGTGTGAGAGACCAGCAGAACCATTCAGCTGACCTATGTAGGCTATAAATGCTTATTTTTTAAGTTGTTGGCTTTGGGGTAGTTTCTTACACAGCAATAGCTAACTGATACATGTAGCATGGTAGGCATTGTGTTTTGCCTATAAACATCCATTTGCCTCTCTTTTTCCAAGCTAACAGAATGTAAATTTTGTTCACATTCCTTGACTTCAGGGATTATAGGCAGTGGCCAATCATATTATCCCACAATTGCGGCCTACCCCTAAGCTTGGCAAAATGAGCCATCTCGGCTCCTCATGAGACCATCCCTGTAGTCACTATGATGAGCAAAGGTGAGCATGTGAACCAAGCCATGTATCTTAGTTCATTTAGGTTGCTAGAACAGAATACCATTGACTGGATGGCTTAACATTTACTTTTTCATAGTTCTGGAGGCTAGGAAGTTCAATATCCAGGTACTAGCAGATTTGGTATCTGCTGAGGGTCTGCTTCCACCTTCACAGCAGGCCCTGTCCTCACTTGGCAGAAGAGAGAAGGGAGGTTTCCAGGGCTTCTTTTATAAGGACGCAAACCCCACAGTATGCTAATCAGAATTCTTCCTTAGGGTTTTATATATAGAGGCTAAAAATAAAAACAAAAATAGGACTGATATGGAGGCTGAGTCAGATTGATCTGTTTTAGAATAAAGCATGAGAGAGGAATGTTTACATCTGAATATTTTGGTGAAAACTCATATCTGTGCAATAAATTTACCATAACAGTCAACGTCACCTCCTTCAACATACAGACTGCACACACAGTTAATAGAGAGCCTTCAGACTTCTGGGAAGAGAAATGCCATATTAAAAACAAGATGAGCCCTGACCAGCGTGGCTAAGTTTGTTGAACATCATTCTGCAAAGCAAACAGCCATTGGTTTGATTCCCAGTCAGGGTGCATGCCTGGGTTGTGAGCCGGTCTCAGCTTGGGGTGTGCGAGAGAAGGAACCAGTTTGATGTTTCTCTCACACATCTGTGTTACTCTACCTCTCTTTCTCACTCCATTCACCTCTCTCTAAAAATAAATAAATAAAATCTTTAAAAAATCCAAGACGATGCGTAATCATTTTTACAACTCACTGAAATTTTCTTTTTTTCCTGGATAAAAACAGTTGAAGCCATGGAAGTTTATAATGGGTGGGAGAAACAGGTCAAAAGAACTTGCCTCCAAGGAGACTTCAAATGCTTTTGAAATCCTCCTTGATATAGACCACATTTTATGCACTTTCTTTGAACTCTATCATTCTGGGCCCCATTTGCCAACTTGTCTTGCACCCATATTTTAGACTAAAGCTCCATCTCCTGGAGAAGAAATGACATATACAAACTGCTCCACACATTGACTAACCGTCACACTTGGTTTGGAAGTTCCTGAGATGTCTTTCTTAGTCATCTGAGTGATTTCTCATTGGCAGCTCGCTTTTCCCTCTTCGGAAAGAGTGTCATCTCAGCGGGGCTGTGAAACTAGATGCAAGCTATTGATCACCTCCCTTTTCTCAAAGACAAATTTGTAGCTTGATTTCATCTTTATATTTATGGTTTCTGTAGCAGGGGACTGATTGGAATAATTACCCTTCCCTCTGCACGTTCTTCTTTTGATCCCTTGTATCATTGAATAGTACTGGGTATGATTTTCTTACTACCAAGGGAAATCAATTTCTCTACAGATTTTCTTTTCTTTTATTCTATTCTGAAGTTGCTTCTATTTTTTTTTTTAAGATTTTACTTATTTATTTTGAGAGAGATGGGAAGGGAGGGAGAAAGAGAGGGAGAGGAACATCAATGAGAGAGAGAGAAATATCAGTCAGCTGCCTCTCAAACACTTGCCCCCCGGAGAGGGACCAAACCCACAGCCCAGGCGTGAGGCATGTGCCCTTGACTGGGAATCAAGCCTGCAGTCTTTCACTTTGTGGAATGATGCCCAGCCAACTAAGCCACACTGGTCAGGGCTGAAGCTTCTTCTGGAATGCAAATATTTTAAGAAATAGTTTACAATAATGTCTTATCTTTGAGAGATTAAAAATGGTCAATTTAGTCCTGGCTGGGTGGCCCAGTTGGTTGGAATGTCATCCCATAAATCAAAGGGTTGTGGGTTCGATCCTCAGTCAGGATGTGCTCAGGAGGCAGTGGATCCATGTTTCTCTCTCACATTGATGTTTCTCTCTCCCTTCTTCTTGCTCTAAAATCAATAAACATATCCTCGGGTCAGGATTAAAAACATTTCCTTAATAGGGTAAATTATTTTTCTTTTTTACTAAACTTCATATTTTAAAAAGAGTTTTTGATTTAAAGAAAAATTGTGAAGATAATGCAGGCAGTTTCCATATATCATGCAGCCTCCTCTATTATCTTACATTAGTATGGCATATTAATGAACCAATATTGATACATCATTATGAATCAAAGTCCATACTTGATTCAGATAGCCTCAGTGTTTACCTAGGATCCTGCTTCTGTTCCAGGATCCCATCCAGGACATTGCATTACAATTATTTGTCATGTCTCCTTAGGCTCCTCTTGGCTATGACAGTTGCTTAGGTTTTGTTTTGATGACAGTTCTGAGAAGTACTGGCCAGGTATTTTGTAGGATGTCTCTACTGGAATTTGTCTCATGTTTTTCACATGACTGGACTAGGATTATGGGTGTTGGGGAGGAAGACTGTAAAGTGCCATTTTTTATTACATCGTGACTTACTAACTATTGATACTGAACTTAAAGTAGTGTTTGTCAGGTTTTTCACTGTAAAGTTACTCTTGTAACTTTTAAGTCACTGTAAAATCTCCGGTTGACTATGGGTGGCTGTTTTTCCGGAGAAGGAGAAGCATAGTGCCCTGACCCCTGCCGATCTTTTTTGGGCACCGCATCGCCAGGCTGCTCCTGGCCCCAGTGGAGATAATCAGTGGGTATAATGGGATCCATTTGATTCAATCTGTTTTATGCAGCCATAGGGAGAGGATGACCTGGGAAGATGATATGAAAAGGGGAATCAGAGCTGGGATCTGTCTCTAGACTTGGAAATTCTTTTTGTCTCAATCGTCAGTATTCTAAAGGGTTCTTTGGGTATCTTTAAGGATGAAATTGAAAGAGCACTCCAGATTTCGGATGCCTTTGCCAAGACAATAGTGTAAAAGCAGAGCGGCAAAACAGAGTTGATACTGTCAAAGAGCAATCTAAAATAGAACAGGGAGGCCTCCAAGAAGCTGAGCTAATACACCCCCTCCATGTGAAATTTAACTTTTGAACTGAGCAAAATCACAATGGCTACATCCTAATAGAGTTCCTGGAACTGGCTCTGCACTGCTGGAATATCTATTAAAAAATAAAAATTTTCACCTAGCGACAGACATGAGTAGTTAATCCTGTACAGTAGAGTGTAAGTCTGCATAGCCAGCACCAGCCACAGCCCTTTCAAAGCAACTCGTGTAACCCCCTTGGAAGGGCCCATTTTTATGTCTTTATAAACTCTGTACCTTTCTTTCCCACTCAGAATGCAATTGGGGCTTTATCCAAATTTGTGTCTCCGGGATTTCAGTTCCTAAATGACCGCCAAATAAAGTTTTTGTTTGCTTTACAGTTTTTGGTCAAAATTGACAGCAGCCTTCTCTGGACTTGGGTGGAGAGGATATTGAAAAATATTCATTAAATCATTTATTAAATGACATCACATAGCTCATGTCACTGAATGAGCTAGATAACTCTCTGAGGTAGACCTTATACCACTAATAAAACAACGACCATAATGGCAAGATTAATAAAACCAGCAATTGTGTATTGACTCTTACTATGTGCCAAGCAGTGGGAATTCAAGGTAACAAAACCCATATAATGTAATACATTGTATCAATAGTTTCAAGTGTACAACATAGTGATTAGACGTTTATATAGCTTACAAAGTGATCACCCCAATAAATCTAGTGCCCATCTGACACCATACATAGTTGTTACAATATTACTAACTATTTTTTTATGCTGTACTTTACATCTCTGTGACTGTTTTTATAACTGGCAATTTGTACATCTTAAACCCTTCCCCTTTTTCACCCATCCCTCTAACACTGCTTTCACCTGGAAACCATCAAAATATTCTCTGTATCTATCAGTTTGTTTCTGTTTTGTTTGTTCATTTGTTTTGTTTTTTAGATTCCATATATAAGTGAAACCATATGGTATTTGTCTTTGTCTGACTTATTTTACTTTGCATAATTTCCTGAAGGTCCATCCATGTTGTTGTAAATGGCAAGATTTCCTTCTTTTTATGGCTGAGTAATACCATAAGTGGTGTACCACTTCTTTATCTATCTCTACATCCATGGGTACTTAGGTTGCTTCCATATCTTGGCTGTTGTAAATAATGCTGCAGTGAACATAAGGGAGCATATAGCTTTTTGAATCAGTGTTTTAGATTTCTTTGGATACATACCCAGAAATGGAACTGCTGGGTCATGTGGTAGTTCTATTTTTAATTTTTAAAGGACTCTCCATACTAGTTTCCATAGTGGCTGCACCACTCTGCATTCCCACCAATAGTGCACTAAGGTTCCCTTTTCTCCACATCCTCACCAGCACTTGTTTGCTGATTTATTGATGAAAACCATTCTGACAGGTGTGAGGTGCTATCTCATTGTGTTTTTAATTGCACTTCCCTGATAATTAGTGATGTTGAGTATATTTTCGTATATGCGTTGGCCATCTTTATTTCCATTTTGGAGAGGTATCTATTTGGGTTCTCTGCCCATTTTTTATTCAGGTTGTTTGGGTTTTTAAAAAAATTTGGTGTTAAATTGTATGAGTTCCTTTTTTATTTTGAATATTAACTCCTTATCAGATATATCATTGTTAATTACTTTCTCCCATTCAGTAGGTTTTTTCTTTTGCTGATGGTTTCCTTCACTGTGCAAAACTCTTTAGTTTGATGTAGACTTACTTGTTTATTTTTTCTTTTAATTTATCTTGCCTGAGGAGACATATTCAAAAATAGTACTAAGAGTGATGTCAAAGAGTTTACTGCCTGTGTTTTCTTCTAGGAGTTTTATGGTTCCAGGTCTTAAATTTTGGTCTTTAATTCATTTTGAGTTTATCCTTGTACATGGCTTAAGAAAGTGATCCAATTTCATTCTTTTGCATGTGTCTGTTCAGTTTTCCCAACACTATTTATTGAAGAGATTGTCTTTACCCCATTGTATATTCTTATCTACTTTGTTATAAATTAGTTGACCATATAGGGGTGGGTTTATTTCTGGATATTCTGTTCTATTGCATTGAACTATGTGTTTGTTTTTATGCCACTACCATGCTGTTTTAATTACTGTAGCCTTGTAGTATATTTTGATATCAGGTAATGTGATACCTCCAATTTTATTTTTCTTTCTCAAGATTGCTTTCATTATTTGAGGTCTTTTGTAGTTTCATAGAAATTTTAAGTATATTTATTCTATTTCTGTGGAAAAGGCCATTGGTATTTTAATAGGCATTACATCGAATCTGTGCATTGCTTTGGGTAATATGGACATTTTAACAATGCTAAATTTTCTTATCCATGAGCATGGTGTATCCTTCCATTTATTTGTATCTTCTTCAATTTTTAAAAATGTTTTATAATTTTCAAAGTACCAGTCTTTTACCTCCTTGGTTGAATTTATTCCCAAGCACTTTTTTTTTTTTTATGAAATAAGATTGTGTTTTTAATTTCTCTTTCTGATAGTTCCGTATTGATGTATAAAAATGCAACTGATTTCTGACTGTTAACTTTGTATCCTGCTACTTTACTGAATTCATTGGTCAGTTCTAACAGTTTTTTGGTGGAGTCTTTAAGGTTCTCTCTATCATCTGCAAATGACAGCTTTACATCTTTCTTTCCAATTAGGGTGCCTTTTAATTCTTTTTCCTGTCTGATTGCTATGGCTAGGACCTCCAGACAGGAGAGTCTTTGGATGGTTATTTATAATGAGCTCTTTACCATTACACCCATGTTTATGCTAATGAGACGACTTAGGCTAAGGCCCCTAGATAGCCTTAGGATGGGGTTAGTCACCAGAAATATCAAGTGATTAGAAGGTTAGAACTTTCATCCCACCCCTCTATACCCTAGGGAGGGAAGGCAGAGTTGGAGATTGAGCTCTATAAAAACTCTTGAACCGTGAGATTCAGGAAGCTTCCAGGCTGGTGAGCACATTGAAGTGCTGGGAGGGCATAGAAGCAACATGTACTCCTCTCCCATACCTTACCCTATGCAGCTCTTTTATTTAGCTGTTCCGGAGTTTATCCTTTATAATAAACTCTTAAACATAAGTAAAGTATTTTTCTGAGTTTTGTGAGCCTTTCTAGCAAATTATCAAACCTGAGAAAGGGGATGAGGGAGCCTCTGATAGACAGCCAGTTGGTTAGAAGTACAGGTGGCTCAAGACTTGTAACCACAAGGGGGTAGCCTTGTGGGATTGAGCCCTTTTACCTAATTAGTGTCAGAGTTGAATTGTTGAACACATAGTTGGTGTCAGAGAGTTGGCCAGTGTCAGAAAGAATCTTGCACAAGTGCAACAGGGAATAAAGTGTTGTGAGGTGGGAAGTTTGGGATGCCAGGAGAGCTCAGAGGAGTTGAAACATAAAGGACAAATAATGAGTAACTGTTCTACTCAAGAATGTGGAAGAAGAGCTTTGCAGGCACAGAAAGCAGTGTAGGCAATACTTGTAGACAACACTGTTACTATTAATAATAATTTTAATATAACAACAGCAGCTTTATTTATTACTTACCATGTTCCAGGTAATGAAATTAATGAATTATAGGTATTATCTCATTTAGTCCACAAAGGAACCCTATGAAGTTTATAATATTTGTTACCTGGGGTTTTCAGATGCGAAAGTTGAATCTCAAAGAAGTTAGATGTATTCGTAGCAAGTAAGTGGTGCTACTGTTATTTGAAACCGTAATAGAAAGGACAGCAGCTTTGGAGACAGGTAAACCTGGGTTTACTTCCTGGTCCTTATAAACCTCTGAGCCTCATTTAGTTCTCAGTTTCCTGATCTATAAAATGGGGAAATAATACTACTCATCTCCTGAAGTGAGGATTAAATAAGATAAAAACAATCTGCATGGTGCCTGATAATAAAATCAATGCATGGCAGAAATAATATATTTAGAAATGCTGCTGCTGCTTGTATCACTCAGCAGTTGCTGAATAACAGACAGCAACAAAGTCTCAGTGAGTGTACGACAGCAAGCATTTATTTCTC
>PVJD01019561.1:0-11393 GCA_004026545.1 Mormoops blainvillei
GCAAGGCTTTTGTCAATGGTGAAATGTTAAAGCTTCCCCTGTGAGGCCCAGAACAAGACAAAGATGCCCCCATCATCACTGCAGTTCAACACTATTTTGGAGGTCTTAACTGGAAATGAAAACAAAGAAATAAAATTAACAAAATAAAAAAGACACGTACACCGAAGACTCGTAGATTAGCATTAATAAGCAAGCTTTGCAATTTGCTGGAGATTTATATATATACATATATATTCCAAATTGATTTATATATTCCAAGAGATTTATTCAGTTGAGCTTTACAAACTGACTTCAAAGTTTATATGGCATTCTAAAGGGCTTAGAATAGTCAAGACAGTCTCAAAGAAGAAGAATGAGGTACAGGACTTGCCCCACTGGATTTTATGGCTGATACCAAGCTTTCATAGTCAAGGCAGTTTGGTATGGAAACAAGGATAGAAAAATATTCCAGTGGAACAGAACCGAGAATCTGAAGGCAGACCCATTCTTATGTGAACCTTTTACTTATAAGGAGGGAGGCACTGAAGATCACGGGAAAAAAGACTTCAGTAAGTAGTGTCTCGTTTATATAATAAAATAAAAAGGAGTCTGACACCTTTGACACCATATATAAAAGTCAATTCCAAATGGATTAAAGTGAAAATTCTGATGATTTTATGAGATAATATATGAGGATATTTTCATGGCCTTGTAGAAGGGAAGATTTTTAATTTGAGATAGAAAAATGCTATCCGCAGTGTAATGATTAGTACATTTGACTACATTTAAACTAAAGAGCTTCTGTTCACCAGTCACTTTAAAGGGAATGAATGGTTGAGACACAGAGTAAGAGATGTATATAACTAAAAAAGGCTGTTATCAAAGATGTTTAAAGACCTGTCGCAAATCAGATAACCTAAGCAAAAAATGGGCAAAAGTCTTAAACAGACACTTCAAAAGGGAGGAAAAACAAATGGCCGATGAACATATGAAAATTCTCTCAACCTTAAACTAATTGCATTATAAATTAAACTATAATAAGTATCACTAACCACATGGATACCCATCACAGAGCCAACAGATTGGTAACATGAGAAAGTCTGACAAGATCAAGCGTTGGAGACAATGTGCAGTGCGAAGAGGTTACTGTTGAACGGAGCGTGAACTGACACCGCCCTTTTGGGAAACAGTGTGACATTCCTAACTGGATTCGAAGAGATGCAAATGCTATGATTCAGCAACGTCACAACATAGCACATATCCTAGAAAAGATTATGTACGAAGGGACAAGTAGAAGAATGCTTATTAGCGGTATTGCTCACAGTAGCCCCAAACTGGAAATAACTTGACTGTTAATCCACAGTAGGCGTAATAGTAAATTAATTGTGGGTTGATAAATGGTGGTTCATTATCACCAACATAATAATGAGTGAAAGGAATAGGGATGATTATATTAGTGTAGATTATATTTTAAGGGATGCAGGATTGCCCGGTATCCCAGTGAGACTGAAGAGGAGGGAAATTCTTTTTTCTCAATTTTCTCCGTCTCCTTGTTTGTCCCCAGATACTGGGTCGTGGTCGATGAACTTAAGTTCTGTCTCCAGAAACATTCTGCTAGGTATTAGCTGTGATATTAAGTTTACTGTATTTGTAGGTCAAATACAGTTATTACATATTTTCTCAGAAAAGAGAATTTCAGACATTCCGGCTTTTGTTGTTTTGTTTTGCAAAATTCAGGTATCTCTGCTGATGGCACTGCTCAGTCCTTCTTAACTTGTTTACGGAAAACCTCTTCATTGCCTCTTTCCCCCTCACAAGGCTGAACTGCCTACTGACATAGCTTCTGCTTCCACTTCTGAGTCAATATGGACTTTTATTTTATATTTTTATTTATTCAGTGATAAGCCTACCACCTTCCTGTGGTTCGAATCACGCTCAAGGTCCCTGGACCAGCACAATACCATATACTCTAAAATTTTCCCTGTGTGACATCTTTGTAAAAATCCCCTCTCCCCCAAAATGTCACCTTAAATATTCGTATCAAGGCAACAGATATTAAGTCAATAAATCATAACTACAGACTTTTCAGAGGTCAAAGGCAACCTTCATAGACCAAATTTTTGAAGTTCAAAATCTTACAAGCCTCCTTTGTTAGAAGAACATCTGCAAGAACAATTTTACGAAGCAGGGCACTATTGCTTCCCAGCAGCTTTAAAATGCAAAGATCATTTTTTCCTTTCTCATTGAGACTTACTTTACTAGTTGTTAGAAAGGCTTGTAAATATCAAGGCCAACTGCTAGAATTCCATTAGTTTGTACCAAGGAAAACAAAACCCAAAACAGTTATGAGAAGCTCAAAATTTACAATATGGAAAGGAAAAGGGTACATTAGGCATGGTAACAAATTGAGTATGGGGTATGAAATGTTTTGCATCTATAATACCAAGGCTAGATCCTAGGGTTATTTCCAGTTTTCCATTAACCATCTCCAGAGCATTTTATAATATAAAAAAAAGGGAGTCGATGGGCTATCATTGATTGAAAGTTGTGGCTGAAATGTTCACTACTCATCTAGTATCAGTGGCTCCCCCATAGTCTCCGGTCCCCTGTCAGTTAAATGGGGGCTGTTCTGGCTAGTTACAGCATGGCTAATTACCATGTGTACAGGAGTTACCCAGATGCCCTCTGTAACCAGTTCAGTCTGTGAGCCGAGGTAGTGCTGTGTGAGAGCTCCCTGCACTTCTTCCACTGCTGCTGCAGCTCCATTTCCTGAAATATACATGAAACGGCTTCTCTGTGGTAGAAGAGCAATTTCCCACTTATTTTCCAAATGCCTGCAGGAGGCATGTTTTAAATAAGAAATAAGATGTAGCATTTTCCAGTCATATTAATGAAAATTCCCAGAAATAGCGATTACTTGGAAGGGAGTAGGTTGCCATTTTGAAAATGCAGGTTTGAGTGTGTTTATTCGCTACAAAATAGATGAACAAACAAGCAAAAATGAAGGCCACCAAAATCTCTGGTGGTCACAGAATCACCTGCACAACGGGGCTTCCCTGTGCCTTCCCAACCTCTTTTCTCCCCTCCCCACCAGGCAACCACCCCAACCCCCACAGCTCCCATCACAGCTCAGCACGCCTTCAGTCTTGTTTTCTCAGTGCCTCCTTCTGGCTCTGCATCACTTCTACATGGCCCTCCAGCCTCTTCATCTCCTGGCACACTCTTCGGACCCAGAGCACCTATCAGCTGTACTGGAAGCTTTCTGCAGCCTTTTCAGGCAGAATCAATACCTTCCTTCTCTGGGTTTTCACAATCCTTTGCACTCTTTTTGTGCACTATACAATTACCATGTCAGAATCAACTCTGTGGTGCCTGTCTCATTCGGGCTGTGAACTTCCAGAGGGCAGAGACCCTCCAGCTCTGTATCTCGATGTGTAGTAGATGCTCTGTGGATGGGCCCATCCATTCTCTTCTGTATGTTGGTGTTTCCTAAGTCTATCTGCTGAGCCCAGCTTTCTTTTCCAATTTCTAGACCTAGTATTTAATGACTGTATTTCATCTGATGTCTCCTAGGGACTTCAGCTCAATGTGGCCCAAACCTGAACTTACCACATCCCCCACCCCCTACAACTGTCCCTCTTCCAGGGTCCCTACCAGTCAGTGTGTTTGGCACCATCACTTGCCCCTTTGCTCAAGTCAAAAAATAGGCATTATCCTTGACTTTATCTCCTCTCTTACCAACATCCCCCTCATGGATCCAAAAAATTTTGTTCTATTACTTCAGCTTCTCAAATATCAATGAAATCTGTGTACTTCTCTTCATTTCTGCTGCCATTACCTCAGGACCACATCATGTCTTGCCTGAACCATAGAAATCACATCCTTTGGAGTTTTTCTACCTTCAGATTTCCCCCCGGCACCTAGAAAAGTGTCCGGCATGCAGCAGGTGCTCAATAGTTGCAGGCTGAGTGAGTGAATCAATGAGCGTACATAGATGAGTGAGGGTGCGACTCAGCCGTGTTAAAGAGGAGCCTCATCTGTTTGAATATTTCCCTTCCCCTCTCCCCCTGCTCTGCCTCCCCATCTCCCCCGATCCGGGCCCAGGGATCCAGGAAATGACTCTAGGGCTGTTAGTCTTTGAGCTCGAGACTGGAATAACTTTCTTAACATGTGCAGCCCCAACAGCTTCCAACACACTTGCATATATCAGCTATGTCAGCAGAGCCTCACGATGGTCCAGATGAACACCCTTGAGAGCTTCGTTTTGGAAGCTGGGTCTCTTTTTTGCAGACTTAGAGAAGCTAAGTGATTTTCCCAGAATTACCAAGGTGGACAGGAGCAAAGGCAGGGCTCAGGCAGGAGAATGTGGATTCCAAAGCCCACCCAGCCCAGTTTGGCTCAATTGGGCCTCATGCGCAGTGGAACAGGTTTTGTTCTCTTACCCAGTGGAATGCTCGGTCCTCAGAGAATAACTCTGGCAACAGGTCACTGAGGGCCAGGGGAGCCTCTGCTGGCCTGAGGCCTGACCCCCGTGCTCACAGCCCAGGGAACCTAGCAAAGGGGAGAGTGAAGGAGAGCTTGGAACATGAGGGGTGAGGCGCACCCTTACCTCACTCTGTCAATGGTATGCGACAATAAAAGAGGTCTGTCCCTTCCAGGTCGCTGCTGGGGTGTTAGGGACACGAAGTACTCCTCTGCCCTGTCCTTAGTTTGCTTTCTGGAAACCAAAACTGCTGGAAATGTAGAAATGCAGTTGGTGGAATTTAGTTGGTCAGGGCAGAAAATCCAGAATTATGAGTAATCACAGGAAGGAAGAAGAATTGCTACAGTCAGCTTTGCTGCCAGGAACTAGGTCATCAATGGGCAGGATGGTAGATGGACAACTGAGCCCTGGAGCGGGTTCCCGTCTTCCCACCTGAACCCTGTGTAAGTGCTGACGGGGAGCAGGAAGGCTTCCCTCGAGTGACTCTCGGCCGGTGCATACCGAGTACCACTGTGGTCACGGCCCTGTGCCAGGTGCTGGGCACGGAGCTGACGCAGCACGGCCCCTGCTGCCGAGCAGTTTAGTCTAACCAGGCAGACAAGACAGGGACATAAATAGCATAATGCAAAATAGAACGTCATATATTTCACAGAAGAGATTTTGACAAGGTCCTGGGGCATCCAGAGCGAGGGAAACGAGGACCAGCTTCATGAGGGAGGAGGCATTTGAACAGGGAGTAGACAAATGTGTAGGGATTTGGATAAACAGGGAATGAGAACATTGTGGAATGAAAGTGCCCTATGTGCAAAGGCAAGAGCTGGGGTTCATGGCGGGGGTCTGCCTGCTAAAAGGCTCCTCAAAACTCTGGGGACCCCGAGACTCCAGGCAATTCAGTCTTCCCTTTTGCTTCTCTGCATTTTAATTCCTGCCCCAGTGGCTGGGGGCTAATGGTTCGTAACTCGGTGCCATTCTGGAGCCTGTCGCTACCGGACTCCCAGCTTGTTAGTTTCCCCGGAAATAATTCTGCCGGGGTTGATCTTCAGAGCATATGATCCTGTCACTCCCTGCTGGAAACCCTCTGCAGAACAGTTGTAGCAGACTCCCTCCGCACGCTACGCCTGTGTCCGCCGGGTCTCAGTGTTGTTGTGTGCACCGGTGCATTCTCTTCCAGCACCCAGCACCCAGCACCCAGCACCCACAGTGGCAGAGTTGGTCTGCTCTCAGTCTGTGCGCACTGCTTGGCTATGTGTATGGAGCGCCAGAAGTGCCTAAGAATCTTGTCCCCTCAGGGTCAGCCCCTGGCTGATGGTGGATAGGAGGGGCAGTATAAATACTCCACTGTCCTTGTCCTTGAGGTGTGCCTAGCCTGTCTCCGGAGCCCCCTGCAAGGTTGAGGCGGAGTTCCCCCTGCAGGACTTTGCTTGACATCACACTTTGCTTGGCCCTTTCCTCTCCTGATCACACTTGCCCTTCTTCTCTGCAGGTTTTTCCTGGAAATGCTTCCTAGTTACTTTCACTTCAATCCTCACAGCAGGGTTTGCTTCTGGGGAACCCAGCATAGACGTTAAGCCGATTGTGGTAGGCAAAGTAAATTCCTCCCATGGAGCAGAGTGACCTGAGAGCCAGGCCCCCGTCAGAACCCCAAACCTGATTTTCTGTGAGAAATCTCTGCCATGAAGAGGAAATTCTGAAGCCCAAGGGACCGTTTTCGAAGGAATTTGTATTTCCAGCTGTCTTCTTAGGTTCTTTCACAGATCCTGACCTGTTGGAAAGAGAATGAGCTTGGAGCTGGTCAGAACAAGTAGGAGGTCCAATCAAGGGAGTTTAGACAAACGGATTTTATTTCTCTTTGAATTTTACTTTGCGTAACGGTAGAAGTGCCAGTGACAGTGGCAGGAGTCCAGGGCAACAAGCACAAAGTTGTCAGCAAGTGTTAATTTCTTCCCGTGGCAACATCTTTATCTTCTTTTATATTTAAAATAAAATCTATTTAAAAAACAAAAGAATCACTTCAATTCCTTGATTTTTCAGTGTCGTTGCAACCCTTCTTTCTCAAATAGTGCCCTTTGGGTTAATTTATGGTCTACTCATAATCCCAGAAAGAAGAAGAGACGTTACCTTATGTTGAGGAGAGATTAACACGAACACCGCTCTCATGTATTGACATTTATCGAGTATTTTCTGGTTTGGGAAAAAGACAATTGGCTATTAAAAAACCTGACACCCAAACAACCATGTTGCCCAGGTTAGCGGTAGAATAAATAGTGAAACTAACGCATCTGTACTTCTGAATTATGAGGTGATTCCCCACGTTCTTCACCCACGTTTGTGATGTTACTCTTTGATCAGTCATCTCATTTAATTTGACCCCACCGGTCACTTTGGGGAACTGTCTGCTACCTGTTTACGGTTGAGGACACTGGGGCCCACATGCAGAGCTTCAGTGTCTTGCCGGTAGTTGTGTCATATGATCACAGTGAGACCAGAGTGCACGGCTGTCCAGTGCCACCGAGGTTTTTTTTCTCCCCAGAGGCGCTGGGAGCCTATTAAATGCTGCGCCATTTGCAGTATTTCCATACAGTCCTGTCTGAATCTCATTAATATTAATGTTATCAACACCATAAATCTGTTTTAAGGTGCTTCAAGGTAACAGTCTGCTCACATGCATTATTTGCTTTGAGGGACTTTAATCATTCATAAGATTGAGTCAATAACTATTTCATTATAAATGGATTAGTGAGCATATAAGAATCATTACCACCCTTGGGGATCCTTTATTCTTGACTCTTTGTTAAGGATGTTAAAACTCCTAACATAATGGCAATTAAATCAGGTTGTTAAAAGTGGTTGTTGAGGCATTATGATAGCCCTAGGTTGCAAATATCTGTTTATTATTCATAAAGCCTTTGAATATTACTATACATTGGCAATAAAAGATACTTATAAATATATCATTAATCTAACCTTGAAATCAAGGATTACTAGTCAGCTGACACCACACAAACTCATGAAGCAATATCGCCCTCTGACTCCAAGATAAAGGACTTGAGATCTACTGACAAATATGTACAAATGCTCCTGCGCCAATTTTAACATCTCCCCCAGGACACGCTGCAAGAACAGGACCCTCACTTATAGACTTTTCTCTTATCTACTTTCAGACAAGCATGAACGGTATTCCCAATAGCCAAAGAATGTAATTTAGTTCAGCCCTGCTTCGATTTCTACTTGTGCTTCCGTCAGGCAACAATGAAAAGAGAGCACAGCCAGTGCCAACAGCCTACAGCATTCTCAGTGCTATGCTGTTTCCCTACCAATCTGTCTACAAAGATGAAATCTTTCTGCAAAGTTACAATCTGTGGGAATCTAACAGGCCCGTGACCTCCATCAACATTTCTAGATGACAAAGTATCAGCAATTATTTAATACATAGATGTCTGCAGTGAGAAAATCTAAGTATAAGGCATATATGAAATTAAAGTTCAGTTGAACATTAAGATTCCCTGAAACTAATGCTTTTCTTCTGTGATATTGTTAATACATTTTAATGTTAGGCTTTAAATTATTTTTTAAATTTCATATAATTGCTGATAATCTTTCTTGTTTCAAAATCTACTTTGTCTGAAATCAGTAAAACTACCCTAGCTTTCTTTTGTTCATACAGAAAAGTATATACTTCTCCACCCTTTCACTTTTAATCTATTTATGTCTCACAGTGTCATTTTTACATTTAAAGTGGGTTTTCTTATAGACAGCATATAGTTGAGTCTTGCTTTTTTATTCAATCTGGTAACCTCTGTCTTTCAAATACCATGTTTAGGCCATTCTTTGAACTCAATGGAAATGAAAATACAACATGTCAAAATGTGTAGGAAATAGCTAATGCAGTACTTAGAGGAAAATTTATAGCATTAAAATACTTATACTAGAAAAGAAGAAAAGTCTAAAAGCAACAATCTAAGAGTCTCTCGGAAAGAATTAGGAGACAACAAACAAAATGAAATCAAGTAAAAAAATGAGGAAAATAATAAAGGTAGAAGTTCAAATACATGAAACTTGGAACAGATAAACAATTTTTAAAAAACCAGAAAAATCAATGAAACCATTGATAAACCTTTAGGAAAACTGAAAGATAAGATTTCTTCAAAGATCCCACAGACATGAAAATAACGGTAAGGAAATATGAAAACTCCATGCACTTAAATTTGGTGACATAGGTGAAAATGAACCCTTACCCAAAAGCCACAAATTGTCAAATTCACCCAAGAGGAGGAAGCAATTTTCAACTCATCCCGCAGCATTGCTCTGGAACCAAAAACAAATAGTGTTAAAAAATCTACTGACCAATATTCTTCATGATAATATATGCAAAGGTTCTTCATAAAACATTAACAGATCAGGCTGGAATTTCCAGCCTGGTTCAATATTTGAGAATCAATGTGTTCCACCATATTAACAGTCTAAAGAAGAAAAATCACACAATCACAGCAACTGGTGCAAAAAGCATTTGACAAAATAAATATCCATTTGCTACACAAACTCTCAGGGGGTTTTATTAGAAGGAATTGTATTAACCTGACAAAGGACACCTACCCAAGATCTATGACCAACGCTTAATAGTGAGAGACTGGGGGCTTCCCCACGAGACTAGGAGCAAGGCGAGGGTGTCTGTTCTTACCACGTGTGCTCATCATCACTCTGGAAGTCTTAGCTAGCCCATCAGGGCAAGGGAAGTAAACGAAATGCATACAGGTTGGAAAAAATAAAAATAAAAGTGATGCTATTTGCAGATGACACGACTGCCGGTGTAGAAAGTGCCAAGACCTTCCACGTTAAATAACCGTAACTTTTTAGCTGTTACATGAGCACATGTGGCAAAACTCATGGGTTTACGTAGTTATACTCTGAGCATTTTACTGTGTGTTAACTTAATCTTGAAAATAGAAAACTTTTAAACAAAAGTAAAACAGAAGAGTGCGAGCTAATCAAGAAAAACCGACGGCCATCATCATAATGGACAGTAAAAATTTAAAGCCAATGCTATTAAAATCAGGAACTGGAAAGTGGTGCTGTCGGGCTCACAGTGGCTTTGAGATTTCAGCTAATTTTATATATAAAAATGAAAACCATACAATTTTTGGAAAGGAAGAGAAAAAATATTTTTATTTGCTGGCCTTTAAATTGTACACCTAGAAAACTCCAGGGACTCTATTTGGCAATACAAAAATTAATAAAAATAGAATGAGGTGACTGGGTGAACTGGTAATGTACAAATAATAGTGGCTTTCTTTACATAAACAACAATAATCAGTTAGAAATGAAAATTTAAAAATCTAATTCTCAGTAGCAACAAAAACATAAAATAACTTAAAAATGCCAAAGAAACAAATGGATAAGACCATAAAACATTATTAAAAATAAGATAAAATATGAGCTGAAATATGCTATAGACCTGGTTGGGAAAACATAATATCATAAAAATATTAATCTTTTCAAAATATACATATACACACATTTAATACAATTGCAATAAGAATTCCAATTTTTTTTGGTATATTTTATTGAGTATGCCATTACAGTTGTTCCACTTTCCCCCCTTTATCCCTCTGCCCTGCACCCCATCCCATCATCCCCACACCTCTTAGTTCACGTCCATGGGCTGTACATATCAGTACTTTGACTTCTTAATTTCTTATGCTATTTTTAGCCTCCCCCTGTCTATTTTATTTTTTTGGTCAACATTTTCCCACTACCGCTTTCCCCAGCCCCACCCACCCCCACCTCCCACCCTCAATCCTTCCCACATTTGGCTTTGTCCATGGGTCCTTTATGCATGTTCCTTGGTGACCCTTCCCCTCCCTTTCCCCTGGGAACTCCAACTTTTAAAATTAACTGGTTACTTTATAAGTCAAATGGAAGAATAGCTAAGATACTTTTGAGAAGTAAAATGATTATTGCCATTTGCTTTATCATTAAAATTTACCATATAAAACTTGTGGATATTATTAGTGAGATGTTGGTATAATAGTGGGCAGAGCACAGAGTCCATGAACAAATCCTAGAATGTATGAGAACTGATTTGTGGCAGAAGTGTCCTTTCATTCAGGTGTTTACTTAAACACACAATACTGGACTAGGTTGTTCTCTATCTTAGAGAATGCAATTTTAGGATTTCCAATCTTCACATATATAGTATATTCTTGATATAAGTATCCAAGTATAGTATATATCAAGTATGTACTATATTCCAAGTATATTCTTGATAGGTGGAGATAGAGGTATTTCAGACTGGGGAGTTTTATCAAGGGCACATATCTACTTTTCTTCATGGCTAGACCTTTTTTTTTTTTTTTTTTTTTTGGTATACTGAGGACTCATGGCTTTACATTGCTACTTCTGGAGACCCTACTGGGAATGAGAGAAAAAACATTGGCTCTGAACGCATATGTGCCCACTGTGTGTACCTGTGCATACATGCCAACCTACTGAGCTTGTCCTTAGTTATTACCCCCGTCTCACTGAAATGTCCAGGCTGCAGCTGTGGGGAGGTGAAGGGAAGAGAGTGATGAGAAAAGGGAGGGACTGGGAAAGGAGAAGGGAGCCAACGCATGGACCCTGAAGCAGTGGGCGCTCGGTCTGAAGTGAAGAGATAAACAGGATACGGTGACCTCCCTTCATCTTTACTCCATATGTTAATTAAACCTGACAAGACAACCATGACAAAGTGGAAATTTCTGAGCATCTGGTTTCCGTTCTGGGCTTGTACTGCAGATGGTGTGTTTCATGTATTAAACTCGAATAGTTGCAAAGCCTTGACTTTGAAGTTCTGCAGAGCTATGTGAGATACCTTGCTTTCTGGGAGTGAAGAAATAGGCGGCTGAAATACAAGTTGCCCGTGGTTTTCTTCTTGGTTGGGGGTAATTCTGTTCAC
>PVJD01019562.1:0-11417 GCA_004026545.1 Mormoops blainvillei
GATGTCACTGCTGTTGCCTCTGTCTGGTCAGCTCTTTTTTCTAAGCTCACTAGCTCTTCTCTTTTATTGAGTTGTTCAGCTCCGGAACTTCTATTTAGCTCTTTTTAAAAGTGTCAATCTCTTTGGCACTCATGCACTCCTTTTGTTCACTGATTTTATTTCTAAGTTCATTAAACTGCCTAACTAACTTTTCTTGTCTCTCACTGACTTTTTTAACTGTGATCCCGAATTCTCCCTCACTTAATTCACATATTTCCATGTCTTTATTTTCCAGAGATTTTTCAGTTTCTTTCTGAGCTGCCTTGATACCTTGGTTATTCATGGTATTTGATGGATTATTTCTCTGCCTTGGCATTTATGGGAATGAAATCTGTTTTTTAAAAGAGTGTTTAGCACATATGTATTTAGCGGGTTGGTAGGAAGAGGTCTTTCTTTTGTTTCCCAGTAGGTAGCACTGGCACACATTTTTATTTTCTCTTGAACTGCTCTGGCTTCTGGGATCTCTGCAGGGCAGTGCGAAATGCCCAGTGTTCCTTGGGGAGGTGTGTGTCCCCTCTGTCACCAGGTCACCTTGGTCTCAGGGAACCGCCCCTGAGGGTAAATGTGAAATGCCAGTGCTGCCGGCAGCATTGTACTATCTGAGCTGGCCCAGGCCCTCTGCTGGACTCAGCTGCAATGGGCCGGGATAGGGTGGGTCAGTGAAGCCAATTCGTGCATTTATGACTTTGTTCTCCTCCCAGGAATAGCAGCTGCCAGACCTCAGCTGTATTTCCATCCAACTCTGGGGTTAGCCACAGGGTGCACCTGCTGCTCAGGGAGGAATGTTTCTACTTTTCCATTCCTCAGGGCTGCAGATACTATGCTCTGTAATAACTCACTGCTACAGCTTCTGCTGGGGGCAGCTGTGAGCTCCCAAGCTCTGGAAAGATGGCGCGGGGACAAGCTCTGAGGAGAGGCAGTGAGGTTCTGTGGCTTTGTTCAGTGCCCGGTAACGGCAGTTGCTTGTCCACAGCTGCTCTACCTCCGTGTTTTGTCTCTGCCCATTACTGGATTCAGCTGTGGTAAGCGCTGACCGCTCAGGCTGGAATGCTGATTCTAGTTCTCTGCTCCTCAGGACTGCAGAGCACGCAGGCTGTGGCCTGATTCCTCTCCCACGCACGGGAGCTCCAGGCTGTGTCCGTGGCACCTTTCTCTGTTCTTCCCCCTTCCCTTCTTCTGCCTTTCACTCTGATTCACCCGCCTTCGGGTGTTTCCATGTGTGGATCTCCTAGACGCGTTTGTGTGTTAAGCAGGGAATCCTTTGTGGGGTCATAGCTGCTCAACTTCTAACTTCAAGGGGAGAGACCAGGAGGACCTCTCACACCACCTTTCCCAAGGTCACCTTCTACACATTCTATATATTAAGAATATTAGACCTTTGTCAAATTTGTTGCAAATATTTTTCACGTTATTTCCTGTTAGCTCTGAAGTCATTAAATCTATTGATTTTGTTCCCTCTTTCTAATCCATTGCTTCAAAATTTAGAAAGGTCTTTCTTATTAAGACATTTGACACATATATTCTTGAATTTTCTTCTAATTTTTTTAATGATTTAATTTTTTAATACTAATGATTTAATTCATATGAACTACTCCCTCTACCAAATAATTTCCCCAGCATTATATGCAAAATAATTATTCTTTCCTCACTGATAATTGATAAGAACTTTATCTAGTTACACTTCTAGGTGAAGATACCAGCTTTTTAGCAGGACCTGGCTGGCTTTTCTTAAGTAATCTTGTAGTTTCTTCCCCCAAATATAGAATGTACTCCCCTTCACCTCTAACTTTGGACTTGATTGTGTGACTTGCTTTGATTAACGTCCCTGTGACGAGAAGTGATCCTGTGCCAGTCCTGATCTAGGCCTCAATATTCTGTGGCTTCCCACTTGCCCCCTGAGCCTCAGTGAGCAGCAGCTTTCTCCTTCCGCCTGGGCCCGACAGAAATACACACGGACTGGTGCTGTCCCAGCCTCCTGCAGATGCGCAGTGTCAGAAGTCCACCAGCCAGGGCTAGAGGACGCGGAGCTGTCCCCGCACTCGGCTCAGGTCTCTGAGCCTCCCCACCAACTTGTAGAAGTGTAAGAAATAAATTCTTCTTGTTGGCTGCCACTGAGATTTTAGGGTTATTGAAGAATTCTGGGGAAGAGTGAACTGAATATCCCAACCAACAGAAGAAAGAACAAAGGAAAAGAAAGGCATAGGCATTATAAAAACCTACATGGAGAGGTGGAAAAAACCAGGTATGAAATAGTTACTAGGGATCAAAACAAGAATAAGGATCCGGTGGTTAAAAAACGAAATAACAAAGAAACAAACAAACAAAAAACTCTTTTAAAGTCAAACACATACTTGCACTGACAAATTCTCATGGCAGAAATTCACATGAGTGTTTTCTACGCAGACTTTAAGCTGGATTTAAACACAAGCTGCTCAGCCCAAGAAGTAAATAGAAGGAAAAAGAAAAGAAAGAAAAATAATATTAAAAAAACTTTATCCTCCCTCCCCCACCCCACCAAATCTTCACTGGAAAAATCTGTATTGAGTTTTCCTAGACATGTTTTAAATATTTTCTTCATTTATTTAACTACCCACACAAACAAAATTGACTTACGCCCCAAGATTTTGCACAAAGCAGAAAACCCAGGTATTCATCTTAATCTCTCACCTTCTGTGGAAATCAACTTGGATGGAATGATCAATTACAAGATCAGCAGGACAAACAGGGTTTATTTTCTCTGGATTTCCTCCTAACTTTTTCACAGCATCACGCATTGCAGCAAAGTCAACCACAGCGGGCACACCCCTATGCAAAGAAGGAATTAAGCAGAAAATAAATCCATCAAACACATGTAACTGAGTTTTTTCAGCTTTTGTCATAACTGATAAAACTGGCAATGAAACTCTCATCAGTGGAGCTAATAATGAATGACTTGGAAAAGTGAAAGTTTCTTAACACATTTCCTTGAGCTGAAATCACATAGGTACTAAGTGCCATGGTTGAATGTTATTTCTATATGCAATTTCATCACTGCATTAAAGTTAACAACCAATATGGCCTAAACAGAGAAACTACCGAGAAGCTGGCACTTAAAAACTCCGGAAATTTAACTACTGTCACTGTTTCCCAATCACATGGTAGGTTGGTAAAGACCTGGAGAACACATATGAACACATATTCAGCTTCGGACCAAACTTAAGAATGGATATGTCATAAAAGTAGGCTGTGAATCAAATTTATAAGTGAATCCTTCCTTTTTATTATATTAGAGTATAAAATTTGGGTGCTATTCCTCTAGAAAAATAAAATTTGGCGTCTAGAAGGAATAAATTATCATCATTTAAAAAAGGAAAGGTAGTGCTGTCTCAAAAAAGAGGCCGTATGGGGAGCAAAGATTCCTGGGAATAGCAGGATGTGAACTGGGGCTTAACAGCAATAGGTCGGGCCTTGAGTTGAGAACTACCTATAACCCTTCAGGCGGTTGCACATCAACGTTCCAAGTACAGCTGTTTGACACCTGTCTCCCTCAGTTACAGGACGTGGGGGAGAAAAGACTGCGAGATAACTCCACTCCTATTTCTTCACCTTTCACTAGTATGTTGAGAACTACAGTCCTCAAGAACAAGGCGGTGACCTTGGCCGCTGGAAAAGGTGGCGTGATTGCACATCCCAATGTGCCTGAAACAATCTCTGGTTGTCTAAGATTAATAGCCCCCTTTCGTTTTCAAAATTGTCTGGGTATTGGGTGATAAATTACATAGTCACTGCGGTTTGTTTGTTTTCTTAAAGCTTTCTTTAAAGTCTGGCATGCAAGGCAGAGAAGAGAGCAAAGTGGAATTAGGCTCACGTGAAGTCCTGCAGGATGACGCGGGCAGGCTTAAATGGCACTTCTATGTTCTTATGCTGCATGACATTCCAGTTTAAGATATTTTCGATATCATTTTTCTTCACCAAAAATTGATCACAGTTCCGAATGGCTGCCTCCAGGAGAACTCTGATAGAAAATGGTAAGCGTCCTAGGATGATGGAGAAAGCATAACAAAACAAACAAAAACCATGAGGCACCTTATTATAAGAGCTCCTTTAAGCCAATCTCTATATAAACTTGATACAAAGATCAGACTATTCTTCCAACAGGGAAAATGGGTAAGTAAAAACTGATCTTAAAAGTTTAAAATATGAAGATATTGAATGGGTTTAGGATACATTCAATACCAGAAAGTAGTCACAGACTAGGCAAAAATAAAATATTACAGCTAATCCTTTCATAATAAATGTTGGCCCTGCTTTGGATTCCGATAACAGGGCTTCCCTAGTCATCATGAAAGAAACCAGTGTAGATATGTATTGTATTATATGTTAGCAAGTAACACACACACACCATAGTAATATTTTTCATGAAAACTACTGTTAAAGAAATGAGAAAATAACTCCTTTACAACGGTGATAATTAAGACCAAAGTATAGTCACTTACATCTTTCAAAGAAAATAAAACCCTAGACGACAAATAGTGTGGCCACTGGTAACTGGGATTTCGAGGATAAAACTATGGTAATTTGTAAGAAAAACTACTTTGTTTATTTAGAAAGGAAGTGTTCCATCCTGATA
The DNA here is from genome assembly GCA_004026545.1 of Mormoops blainvillei. NCBI lineage: Eukaryota > Metazoa > Chordata > Mammalia > Chiroptera > Mormoopidae > Mormoops > Mormoops blainvillei. Next base: position 4,649 of record PVJD01019562.1, read on the forward strand.
TATGAAAGTTTTCCACCAGTATTATCTGGAAAAGAGAAGCGTGTAAAGGTAGAAAAGCTCAGGATTTGGAATAAAAAAACTGTGTTTTTGTCCTATTCTGGTGTTGTTAGATCATTTGACCCTCGCTGGGGATTCAGCTTCCTCGGGACTTCTTACGCTTTATAAACACGATCTCTAGAGTTGTTCAGATTAAATGTACAAACACTCTATAGACTACGAAATGCTATATAAATGGTACAAGTACATAATCATTATTACCTACTTAAAATCGAGCAAGGTAAGGGGTGTGTGTGTGTGTGTGTGTTTGTAAAGCTTAACCCAAGACCATTCAGCCATTCTTGCTCTCTGCTACTCCCTCTTTCAACCCTCCTAAAAGGCTAATTAATTACATAGCATAGTCATTATGCAAATGAGATACTGACTGCTGTTAAAGCAATGATATCATAGGGCCATGGACCTACCATATCTTGAATCATCCAATTTATTCAAATTAAAGAATTTCTTCTCCGGCTGCGCAGGGTCCAGAGGCTCAACAAGGTGTGCAAATGGGTTGCTCATGGTTCCTAATGGCCACGTATCCCTGGAAAAGTACGGGAACATTGAGTTTCAACTCCCAAAGCTGGACCTCATTTATTCTGATGAGTGTTTGCCCTCTATAACAATTACAGTGTACATGCATTTCGAGAAACCACTCATCTTTTCAGAGGGGGAATGTGGGGCATAAATGAATACAAGAATGATATTCTTTGCAAATAAAATGGGTTTTTGTGAAGCTATTGTGAAAGCTAGGCTGTATGGGGAGCAAAGACAGCTTAAAAAGGGATTTTATGCTGTCTTGAGAGAGAGTCCTCTCAAGACAGCATAAAATCCCAAACTTTTTTTGTCTTCTTTCTAAAATTTTCCAACATTTTTCCATTGATAAGAAATAGGAAGAAGGGAAATGGAGGGTGTGTCTCATTTTAAATCTTGGATATCTGAACAGACCTTTGAACTGGAAACACGTCTTGAGAGGAGGTAAGCAGGTTATATTATGCAACTGCACAAAGCCTGAAATTTGAAGTGAGGATTTCAAAGCAGCTGTTTTCTGTTGTAAATCTCTGCAGAATTTTAAATATGCATGTTGATCAGAAGTCTCCCTGATATACGTATGCATCTGATAGCAAGAGAGGTTCGGATCAGGGGATCTTTAAGGTAACACTGTGGTGGCATTAAGGCCCAAAGTCCCCAGAAATGTTTGCAGGGAACCCTCAACCCTGAGTCTGGGCAGAACTTCTCACATATGTATCTTTTAATAAAATATAAGTGGTGAACAAGGGAGGACACTATTCCTGGCCTCCACACAGATAAACAGCAATTTCAAATAATGTACAACTTAGAGAAGAGTACACTGGGATGGGAATCGACTAGACTTGCTTTCTAGTCCTACCCCTTGGGCAAAAATCCTTGAATCAATCCATTCCCCAACAATCTAAATTTTAAGACAAGAATAGTAACATTTTCCTACTTAATCCAAGGTTTTCATGAGTAAATGTTTAAATATTCAACATAATTTAGAGATGACTGATATGGAATGACATACTACTGTAAAATGCCAAAAACAAAGCAAAAACAACAAACTATGGATAGGAAACAACTATTTGTGGAGATAAAAAGTTAGAAACAGGTCTTGTCTCCATAGACAGTCCCCTATCTTCATTAAGACATATCAGGACTGGGAAGACGACTCAGTTTTCATTGTATTATCCTTTCATAATGTTTGCATTTTTTAACTATACACATATAACTTTTTGAAGATATTAAAAGCTTAAAAGAAACATATACTTGTATATCTACTGTGTCTAAAGTCCAGTACCAGTTAGTTCTGGGGAGAGGCAGCTGACTGAGACGCAGCCCCTACCTTCCCGGGTTACCAGGGTGGGAGGACAAGCCGGACACCTGGACAGGGACAAGGGAACTGTGAGGGAAGAGTCAGCTGTGTGCCGTGTGCTGCTGGGAATGACTTCTGTCCCCTAGTCCCATGTGGGTTTTGTAGGAGTTGCCATCTGTGGGGGACAGGAAAACTACCTGACTCAAGTTGGGCCAATCAACTCCTTTATTAGGAGTTCTGGAACTGAAAGTAAAGGAAGGCTAGCAAGAGACACTGAAACATACTGGACCTGTGCTTAAAAAGGTATGTGCCCTGGAACCTGCATCAGAATTACCTAGGGATCTTTCTTGTTAAAAATGCATATTTCTGAGTGTCCCCCACCAAAGTACCCAATCAGAATTGACTGGGTGGGGGCAGGAATCAGTCTTTAATCTCCCAAGTATTTCTAATACATTTTCAGTTTGAGAATCATTCCTGGACACTGTGGAGTGCTAGGTGAGGAAATTACACTAAGTTCAGGAGGCAGCGATGTACCATGAACGGTATATGAAAAGAATGGGTCATGTGTGAGAGAGAGACGGGGTCACAACCAAAATGCCTCCATAGATCAGGTAGGGAACCTACACAGTGAGCAGGCGCAGAGGGACCAGGCGCTTGGATGGCGTGTGCCCGTCTAACGGGCAGCAGCTCCGGCCAAGGTCTGCATTTGGAAGGCTGGCGCATTGTTAACAAATCCATTTTTTCGAGCAAGGCTGGTCATCTGGATTTTTATATGCACTCTCTTGATTTATAAATGTTGCTTAAGCAAACATCTGTAAACTACTGTGTGGGTCTGCAACACGATGTTCAAACTAAACATGCCTGTGGGTTCTGTCTGACTGGATCTGACTGGTGGTCTGCCGTCTGTGACCTGTGTCCCAACCTAACCTGGGAGATGTATTGTCCTGGAGGAAGGGCAGGGTAACCAGAGAGAGAAAACTCAAGGTAGGAAACTACGGAAAGAGTGGAGGTGAGACGGAACCTGGGCAGGCAACGGGGTGGCGTCTGTTGAAATGGAAAAGAAGTAGTGGATGGATTAAAAGCTGCAGAGGCAAAACTTAGAGAAAAGGCTGCTGAGTGAACGGGGAATCACAGCGGGGAGAGTAAGTACAACTGAACTCCAGGTGTGAAACAAAGACCGTGGCTTTAGTGTTTCAGGAGAGAATGCATTTATGATGAAGTGGTCCACAAATGCAAGAAATCTGTTACTCATCTCCACTAAATGAGGAGCCAATCAGGAGGAAAAGACCCACAGAAATACACTCTGTAGTAAGAAACAGGCTGGCCTGCCTACAGAAGAAAATGGTTACAAATCTATGGGCTCAGAAAATGAGACTCGATCATTCTGCTGACTGGAATTCTGAAGACGTAAACTTAAAAAGGCAGTAGCTACTCTTCCTTTGATTTGTCATTGATGCTACTGCCCCAGGCGTAACTCTTCCACCCCAAACAGCAGCAACTGAAGCGGGAAAACTGTCCTTTTGCCTGCCTGGAAAATGGATCAACAAAAGAGTGTCTTCAGAGGCTATGGGTCGTGGTAGAGTCCCGACAGCCTGGGGACATGGCGGGGAAACCCTCGCAGAATAAGGCAGGGAGGGTCATTCACCTCTCTAAAAAGACTTAAGTCGCTGAATTGCCTCTATCACTGTGTCAAGTCCTATAGTGGCCGGTGAGCTCAAGTTTGGTAAAATTCTATGGTTAAATTGTGGTAGGCAGTTAGATAGGCAGGAGCAGAGTGAGGACAATGGGCCAGGTAGAGAAGGTCACCATGGTAAAAGCCCCAGGTGCCTAGCAATGGGCAAAACTGGGGAAACAAGGACCTCATCCACAGGGTAACCTTTTGAGTTTGGGCCCCTTGACCTTTCAAATCACTGGTCATGCAGCTCAGACTCTTTCTGACCCTCCCTCTTCTGGCATGTTCCTAGTCAGGCAGGTGAAACCCCCCTAGAGGAAGAGAATGAACGAGGGAGCCAGAGAACAGCCCTTACGCATTAAGCCCTCTGGGCAATGAGTTTCTGTCTACCATCAAATACATTTAGGTCTCAGTTGTGTTTCAGCTCCAGATCCAGGAAAGGCTCCATCAACCACAGCCTTGCAAAACCAGACAAACGATGCCATGGCTGACCTTAGGACCAGCTGCACTGACTAATGAGCATCGGCCTGGAGCTGACCAATCAGTGGAGATCAGGACACTGAAAGGATACACCTGGAAAGCTGATGAATATTCTATTGAGGTCCTCCTGTGGGACCGCCCCGAACATCTCCACCCTTAAAAGCTCTTAGGATGGAGGACCCAGCGCTCTCCCTTTGGAGAGTACACCACTCCGTAACTTTGCCCTCTCCAATGTCTTCCCACTAGGTGCTACCTTTACCTCTCTCCTAAGCTCCAAGGGCTCTTCTTTTGCCTCTGTGACTTGTTTCCTCAGCCCATTTCTTCTATGGCTCACTTCTACCTCTGTGACTTTCTAAATAAACTTTCTCTTATAGTTTGAGTCCTGGTTATGAATTCATTCTTAGCTGGAACTCAAGTACCAAGGTTGCTGAACCAAAGTCCAGTCCCGCTCCACTGGTCTAACACCTGGTGCATATTCACCACCACCAACGAAACCAGTTGTTAAATTGTAACCATATTTGCTATGATGCAGCAAAGACAAAATGCATCAACTTACTTCGCTGTGGCTTACAAATTCCCCGGGGCATAATTTTGGAAGCCTTACACAATTCCTGCTATTTCCATGACCCTACTAAGCCCGCTGGTATTTCAGGATGCACATCCAAGTGACCAATGTGGCTCTTGCAGAAAATGGCTCGAGTCTAGTGCTCTACTGTCTGTGCCTCCCCTTTCCTTAGGAGCCACATAATTGCCTGGTTTCTCTACATTGATGAAGCAAATTCTACTTGTGGAAGCTCAGGGACAGCGGAACCAGTTCCAAGTAAGCACCAGCACACACCAAGTGCTTTATATAATCCTTTTAAGTCCGGCAACGTTTCTGTAAATTAAAGCGTATCATTATTCCCATTTTACAGCTGAGGAAACTGTAGTTCAGAGGAATGAAAAAACTTGCCTAAGAGCAGAGCTGGGTTTTGAACTGTGGCTCTTTCCACCTGCCCCAAACTGCCTCTCTGGGTGCCGCGGGCAATTCCTGTTCTGAAGGCGATGCTGGCTAACAGTCACCGACCAACCTCAAGAACTCAAAAAAGCCAGGAGTGACTGAGAAATCCTCCCACAAGACTGAATTTTGGGGCTGGAGTCACCTTTACTTCTTTTCAGGGGTCGCCCATAACTTGGTCTGAGCTAGCCATTGTTACATGTCCCTGCCACCCTTCGCTGAGCCACACATAAGTCAGTGGACGGAGCAGCGGCTGTTTTGGCAGCCTCCGAAATGGGTTTGCTTCGAACCTGGGAAACAACCTGGAAATCAGGGCCACTCCGAGGTTCCACTCGTACTATGACCGTTTCGGTGTGGTGTACTTTCCAAAGGAAGAGCACTGGGTCCTCCATCCTAAGAGCTTTTAAGGGTGGAGATGTTAGGGGCGGTCCCAGGGGAGGATCTCAATAGAATATTCATCAGCTTTCCAGGTGTGTCCTTTCAGTGTCCTGATCTCCACTGGCTGGTCAGCTCAAATTCCCTTACAGGGGATTCTAGTGTTAGTAATCCCCAGAGAAAGCCAAAAAAAACAAAAACAAAAACAAAAACAAAAAACCAGTAGCATTCGCAGGAGGCGATGAGGGGAAAGACCTTTGACTTGGGAACGGTCCAGCTCCGAAGTAGGATCTAGGCATCACGAATGCTTCCTCCGTCTGCCTCACCCTGTCCAGGATCCCAACCAGTCCCCAGCCTTGAGCAATACCTCAGCTCCTGCTGGCTCCCAAGTTGTCCTGAGATTGGCATCTTGTCTAGGAATCCTACCAACTGGCAGGGGAGCCCAGCCTACCTCCCATACTCACAAAAGCACAGATCTGGTTTCAATTCCTTTCTTTTCTTATCTCCCATGTCCTCTGCTCTGCTCTGTCCTACATTTTTCTGTTTTACTTACTTCCCATTCAACACTAACAGAAGAGAGAGTGTTATCCTAACTTTTTTCTCTTTTGGAGGGGGGAAGAGTTAGGACTCGTGAAAGTCTGTTGGGGCTGCTGCCTTTTCTGTTTCACTGAATGAGATGGTGCTGCCTAAAGGTAGGGGAGAAAGAGAGAAAAAGGTATTTTTAAAAAGGAGAGCCGAGGAAATGACATCTTTTAAGCACTGAGGTTGGCGTTCACTCAGAGCCTGTCCTTCCTGAGCACTTGCCTCCAGAATGCTTGGACTACCGAGCCGTCAATCTCGTTGGACACGCCGACAGTTCTTATACAAAAAGAATCCAAAAGGAGACACCTGCACTGTATCTGAAGCCCTTCACCGCACCTAGCTGACTTTCTGAAAGCCAAGATAATTACTGCTAGAGAAAGTGTCTTTCAAAGCTAAGCCTTGCTGAAGCCGGATAGGTAACTTGTAAAAAACACCATGATCCTCACAGGTGCATTTTGTGCACGGAAGAGTAGGTGAGGAGAAGAGAGTGTCATATACCAGATTTTCAAATTAAATTATGAAAAATACTAAATATTAGGCACAGGCAGGCAGATCTGAGATATGTAACAAGTAAACCAAGCTCTCAGCAACAAGGTGGCCAGAGTCCAGAGCTGGGGTTCCTCCCCAACTACATACACTCTTGCTGCCAAATGACCTTTTCGCCTCAAGCTAGGACATCTGCAGGGGACGTACAGAGGCACCTTCACCTGTGTACATGCGCCAGGCATGAACCCGTCACCGCACCCTTGAGACATGTTGGCCTTATTTCTTTTCCTTTTTATTGAATTTGTTGGGG
>PVJD01019563.1:0-11377 GCA_004026545.1 Mormoops blainvillei
AGCATAATGCCCCCCAGGTCCACCCGCGCTGTCACGAACGGCAAGAGTTCCTTCTTTTGTACAGCCCGGCAGTGTTCCGCGGTGTACACGTCCCACAGCTGTTTCGTCCACTCGCCCACCGACGGGCACTTGGGCAGCTTGTGAGCATCAGCGACGGTAAACGGGTCTGTCTCAGACGCGGGCCCACCCCAGAGTGTGGTGGGAGGCAGACGGGGCAAAAGGGTGGGGATTGAAGTGCGGGAGGCGAAGGGTTCTGGGAACAAAACACATCGTTTTGTTTTGTAAAACTCCTCATCCACGTAATGTTTGTCCACTTTAATTCAGACCTCAAGGTAGGTGGCTTAATACTAATGTGGGTGGAAAACAAAACAAAACACCTGAAGGCACGCAGGTTCTTCAGAAAAAAATGGATACCTAATAAGCTCTCTGATCTTCATCCAGTTTTTCCTCCCCACCGTCAGTTCTGAAGGACGCATCCTAAACACCTCCCCCGTGTCCTGCTTTCCCATCCTGAATCAGACAAGAAGGCTTTTAGGAACATGTTCATTAAAACTGGTCCCTCTCACACTCCCCCCTCCCCCAACCTTGACCCACATCCCTGCCTCCCCCACCCCCACCGCACACACCCTGATGTGGCAGGTGGGCACCGTGTGCCCAGAAAGATGGGGAAGCTACGCTTCCCAGGTAGCCGTGAAAAGACAACTGATTCAACAGCCAGGCGTTTTATTGAGATGATGATTTATCATTTATTTTTCATTCACATGGCATATCTCTGGGTCCAAGCCCTGGCCGTGGAATTATAGGTTTCCCGATCCGTTAGGTACATTGCTGCAACCGATGGAACTATGGGGTCATCGGTGTTGGGGTCACAAAACATGGAGGTGATGGATAACAACACTTTGGATATGGTGAGTACGGGGGACCATTCAGACTTCAGAATGTCTAGACAGATAGTCCCTCGTCTACTGATATTGGGGTGGTAAATGGGGGTGACGAAGCTAATCCGCGGAGGCCTAAAGGGGTAATCGTATGGGAAGCGTATATTTAGGGAGAACGTCCCTCCCTCGTAGGGGCTGCCCTCGGGACCCAAGATCCACCCCTTCCACGAAAACATGTTTTTGTCCACCGGCCCTGCGGAGCACAGGGGTGGGGGGTCCTCCGTCATGCTCTTCAGCTCCCTGTTCAGGCGCCTTAAAGCCACGGTGCGGTCCATGGAAGCGGACTGTGTTGGGGTGTCCTGATAGGGACAAGAGGGGACCACGGGTCAGGGGGGACCACAAGCTCGGGGGGACCGTGGGTTAAGGGGGACCACAGGTTAGGATGGGCGTTGGTTGCGGGGCGCATGGGTCAGGGGGGCAACCACCCCAGGTTGGCAGGTAAGAAGGCCAAAGCTGGCTGTGGGGTACGAGGGGGGTGTTGGGGGACAGGGACGGTGGGCGGAGAGGGAGGAAGGGACAGTTGGGCACTAGGCTGGCCCTGAGGGGCTACTGCTCACCTGTGTCCCGCTGGTCCCTGGCTCCATCCCAAGTTCTTCCATCTCAAGCTCATCCACCATCGCAGGCCCCTCCGCCATCGCAGACTCCTCCGCCACCGCTGGCCGCACCTGTGGTCACCGGTCACCTGCTGTCTCTGCCGCTCAGAACCTGAGCCCCAAGGCAGCACCACCCGTAGACACCGCGGTCCCGCGACGGGACCGACCACTGCTGCCTCCGCTCTTGGCCCTGCGGAGCACACTGAGTGCCTAGAGACAGGAAGGCTTCTGCTCTGTGACATCAGATATCTAGCTGATGACGTCAGATGTCAATGGACTGGGCCGGACCAGGGGTCACAGGGGACCCGAATGAGAGGAGCAGAGGGTGGGAGGGTCCGTGGAGGGGAATGGGGGGTAGAGAACAGTGGAACTATTTCATTTTTCAGGAGCAGCCAGGAAAAGCAGGGGGAAGGAAGGAAGGAAAGCCAGTCGTCCCCCGAGGAGATCTGGGCAGGGTGGCTGTTCTTCTTCAGAAGGACAATCACCCGGGGAAGCAGTGGTCCCAGGAACAAGCACAGCGGCAGAACCGGGTCTCTCGTTCACGAGGCTGTCCAATGAAGGCGCTTATCCCCGTGAAACCCTCTTCGCTGGCCCGTGTGCATGGCAACGGGGAGCCGGACCGGCACCATCACAGCAGCTTGGGCTGCTGTCCCTAGCAGCTCTTTTTCACGAAATAAGCAATAATCTAATAAGGCCTTCTGAAATTTCGGCAGGAAATCACATTAGACGGTGCAGGCCACAGTTTCATGTACGATGTACCGGACACTCTTCCATGATGGAAATTCCCTGCTATCAAGCTAGTTTCGAACACAGCCACTCAACCCATTTAGGGAGACAAGGCCATTGTCTGCCAGCACTTTAAAGGGGGACAACATAAGTGTCTGAATGGGTCTTGTAGTAGCATATCATAAAATTTTTAATTCATTCAAGGAAACTTTTCCAAATCTCTTGTGTTATACAGAAGCAAACAAGAACTGATGTGTGTGTTGGTGAACAGGTAAACTATCCTTGTTACTGTGGTATCAAATTTTAAAATCTTCATTTACAGCAACAGAACATTTTTTTTTTTGGTTTTATTAATTAACTTATTTATTTATTTTTTAGACAGAGGGGAGCGGAGAGAGGGAAACATCCATGTGTGTTTGCCTCTCGCGCGCCCCCTACTGGGGACCTAGCCCACAACCCAGGCATGAGCCCTGACTGGGGAGTCGAAGCGGTGACCTTTGCTTTCCAGACGGGACGCTCAATCCACTTAGCTACACCAGCCAGGGCCAATAACAGAACATGTCTAAGAAAATCAGAAGTGAAAACCAGGGCTGGTTCTTTACATAGGAAGCGTAGACAGCACTGCACAATGTTGAAGTAAGCTTCTGAAATTCTCTTTTTTCACAGCGATGAGACTCAAACTTATTTCGCGAGACCGCACGCCATGAACACCGACCTTTTTGATTGGGTTGGGTATCAGGACATGTCACCCTGGGTCCATTCCTTTGGGAGAAAAGGGTGGCCCTGATCCCCACGCTTTCAGTGACCAGAGCTTGTGGGAAAGACTTCTGGCGTCCATGTGCTCTCCGTCCCCGGTGTGGCGGCTCTCGTTCAGGGTAGGATCCTTTGTCACAAGACCACAATAATATACTCCAATGAGTGTGTGTGCTGCCCATCTGCCCCCAGCGCCCAATCCATGCTTACCACTGCCCTGCAGACTGATCTCCCTGAAGCCCAAGTCAGTTCCTATCACAGTTCTCACAGTGTCTCCACCTGCGGGGTGAATTCTGCATTTCAGGCCTGCCTGATGGGCTGGTCCCCAGGGAAAAGTCACCTCCACTCTGTTTTGCTTCACACGATCGTTTGTGTGTCTGTAACACCGCATGTTCTGTGCTCCGCTGTCATTGTCCTTACGCAGGTTTGCTCGCATAACCGGTCTGACAGCCCTCTGACGAAAGGACGGGCCTTACCACTCCTGTCCTCTCCCTGCCCGCCCTGTCGCAGGCACGCGGTGTTTCCCGGGTGAGTGCCTGCATTCCTGAAAGGGTGGCTGGCCTAACTTATACAAGGCGATTGACCGAAGGCGGTGATCGTCCTCGTTTTTTCACCTAACCTAACACTTAGGTTAGAAACGTTGTATCGAGTGACGTCAGAGAATGGCAGCATGAGAACTTTCCTTGGTGTCCTCCCTTAAAGTTGAAACAATGTGAACAACTCAAATTTAGCAAAGGATTCCCCGCCGAAGGCACGAACATGCCCGAGAGACCTGTGCGTTGACCCCTGAGAGGGTGGGCCCGTGGGAGCCCGCCAGCCGGGGAGGTGGGAGGAGAGGAGAGCTGAGCCTGTGCGGGGCTCCCTGCCAGGCTCAGCCCGGAGCCGAGTGACACGAGGTAGCCCCTGGCGTTCCTTTCAGTGGGAGCGGGGGTCGGGGGTGCAGGCAGCACAATGATCATCCCCGTGGGTGTGGTGGGCACACCCTGCAATTGAACAGAGGGACTTGGGCAGAGACAAAGCTCAGACATTCAGCCATGTTGTCGGACAACCGCCGTCACCAGGCAGAAAAACAGTGCCACTGTGACAGATCCCAGCCCCCTCTAAGCCCATCCCCACCTAGATGTCACAGCGGGCCCCAGAAGAAGCTTTCACACTCTGTGTCAAGTTGCGGAGCACATTCTCTACAAACACAAGGACTGAAACCGCAGAAACATTTTCTGTATGACAGATGTGCTCTGTGGCTCACTCCAGGGATGGGTGGAGGTAAGGAGAGGAGGGCACTAAGTCTGCCAGTCTCCATGGCTGACAGAACAAAGCCACAGTTCAGCAGCCAGACTCTCCCAGCACAACCCATGCCCACCCACTGTAGCTGCACTGCCCCTAGCATATAGCTGCAGGGGACAGTGCTGGGAGTTTAAGGATGTGCAATCCAATCGCCCACCATATTCCCCTGGGGCTTAGTGTCCTGAGATGCAGGCAACATGATCACAGAGGAGATGCCCACCTTCCCAGGGAACAAAGAGCTTCTTCCACGGCCCCACAGGGATCTGAAAGGACAGAGCCGAGCACAAAAAAACAGAGTCTCTGCTTTAGTGACACCTACTGAAAATCAATAGAAAGACTTCCTATTGATCTACCAGAGATATGCCACTAAGGTATAGATGCCTACACAGAGAAGGAATCAATCAAATATCATGAATAAGCAAGGTAATGAGTTATCTCAGAAAGAAAATTAAAGTTTTCCAAAAAATAAACTCAAAGACATGGAAATATATCATTTGAATGACAAAGTATTCAAGGTTGTAGTTCTGAAAAAATTCAAAAAGATTAAAATATATAAACCACTGACAGGCAGTGTAATGAACTGAGAAAGCAAATCAACAATCCACACAAGTGCTTTACCAAACAGATAAAAACTTTAAAAAGGAATCAAATAGAAATTCTGGAGATGAAGAGATCAATAAAAGAGATAAATAATGAAGTAGGTAGCGCACGAAATTGAACTGACCCAATGGAGGAAAAAGTTGGTGATATCAAAGATAGAAATACAGGAATGACACAGATGGGAGAAGAGAGAGACTTTAGCATAAAAAAAAAAATGAAAGAACTTTACAAGACCTATCAGACCTCATCAGAAAGAGTAGTATAAGAATAATGAGCACACTAGAACAGGACAGGAGGGAGAAGGGAATGGAGAGCCTAGTCAAACAAATAGTTGACAAGAACTTCCCAAACCTACAGAGAGAGCTAGACCCTCAAATCCAAAAGACACACAGAACAGCTAATTATCTCAATCCAAAAAGGCCTTCTCCAAGGTACATAGTACTAAAACTGTCAAAAATTAATGACCAAAAAAGGATGGTCCAGGCAGCCAGAGAAAAGAAGTAACATAAAAGGAATTCCCATTATGTTATCATTGGACTTTTCAGCAGAAACTCTACAAGACAGAAGAGAGTGGAACCAAATATTCAAACTAGTGAAAGAGAGAAACTACTTGCCAAAAATATATCCAGCCAAGTTATCTTTCAAATATGAAGGCGACATAGACTTTTTCAGACATATAGAAGCTGAGGGAATTTATCACCATTAGACCTCCACTGCAGGAAATACTTAAGGGGATTATTTTACCTGAAACAAAGAACAAAAGGATGCAAAACTCTAAGATTAACAATAGGCAGACAGAAACAGGATATTCAACCCTTTTTCAGAATACTTGAGTGTACTATACACAAATATAACATAAAGGTTACAGGAAGTAAAAAAAAACATTTAAACAGAGAAAAGAATACAATAGCTAATGCAATTCAGAAGTTAACTCACAGAATAAATAGGGATAATTTGTGGAAAAAAATACCTAAAAGGAGAGGGGTAAAGTTCTGAATTTGCAAAGATGGAGATTAGATAAATTCAGAAAGAAAGACGACTACTGTATATGTTAAACTGTAGCTTTCATAAACCTAATGGTAACCACACACAATAAACCCCAAACAGAGACACATAATTAAAAAAAGAGGAAACAGAAGAAAGAGGTATGAAATACCACCAAACAAAAACAACAGACAGAAACACAAAGGAAAAGAGCCAACCAAGGCACACAGCTACCAGAAAACAAAAGATAAAATGGCTATAGGAAATTCTTATACATCAATAATAACCCTAAATGTAAATGGACTGAATTCACCAATAAAAAGGCGTAGAGTGGCAGATTCGATCACAAAACTAAACCCACCCATATGCTGCCTTCAGGAGACACATCTGAGCTGCAAGGAGACATACAGACTCAAAGTGAAAGGGTGGAAAATGATTCTCCAAGCAAATGGAACCCACAGAAAAGCAGGTATAGCCATCCTTATTCCTGACAAAATAGATTTCAAGATAAGAACGTAACAAGAGACAAATATGGACATTGAATAATGATAAAGAAGACATTACCTAAAGGAGACATAACACTTCTCAATATATATGCACCCAATCAGGGAGCACTGAAATATATAAACCAACTAACAGAATGAAAGGAAGAAACTGACAAAAAACAATTATCGTAGGGGACTTAAACACTCCATTGACAGCTATAGATAGATCATCCAAACAGAAAATCAATAAAGAATTATTAGCCTCAGATGATATATTAGACCGAATTGACATAATTGATATTTACAGAGCTTTTCATCCCAGAACGTCAGAATATACATTCTTGTCCAGTGCACACGGAATATGCTGAAGGATAGACCATAAATTGTTACAAAGTAACCTCAACAAATTCAGGAAGATTAAAATCATGCAAAGCATATTCTCTGACAATAGTGAAATTAGAAATTAACTGCAAAAAAAGAAGTATAAAAAAACACAAAGGTGTGGAGATTAAGCAACACTCTACTAAAAACAACTGGGTGAAAGAAATAAAAAGTGAGTTCAAAAGCTATACAGAGACGATATGACAGCAAAACTTTTGGGATGCAGCAAAAGCAGTCAGAAGAGGGAAGCTTATATCATCACAGGACTATCTCAAGAAACAGGAAAAATTCCAAGTAAATGACCTAATATTTCATCTTTATCAACTAGGAAAAAAAGAACAAAAGCAGCCTGGAGCCATGAGAAGCTGGAAGAGGTCATGGAGGATTCTCGCCTAGAGCCTTTGGAGAGAATACACCCTGCCAGCACTTTGATTTCAGACTGAAGACTTCCAGAACTGGTTGTTTTAAGCCACCCAATTTGTTGTAATTTGTTACAGTAGATCTTGGAAATTAAAAGAGCCCTCTTAAATTTGTTTTTCTTTTATTCGTTCCAGAGAGAAGGGGACAGAGGGAGAAAGAAGGGAAAGAAACATCAATATGAGAGAGAAACACCGATCGGTTGCCTCCTGCACATGCCCCAACTGGTGACCAGCCCTGCAACCCAGGCAGGTGCCCTGACCAGGAATCAAACCACTAACCTTTCACTTTGTGGAATGATGTGCAACCAACTGAGCCACACCAGCAGGGGCTAGAGATCTCTTTTCATGCCTAAGAATATCATACAAATACCTAAAAATATCAGAGTGTCTTGGGAGTTGGGTAATGGGTAAAGGCTGAAAGAGTTTTGAGACGTATGATATAAGAAGCCCGGAGTACCCTGTGAAGGTCGTTGGTAGAAATATGGGCATGAAAGCATTACTGGTGAGGGCTCATGAATAAGTGAGGAGCTTGGCATATGAAGTCATAGCACCACAGAGAGTGCATGTATTATCATAAACAAAATTTCAGTGGAACTACACACATTAAAGTTGCTTCTGATGAGAACTCATAAGGAAGTAAGATGTTATTGAAAAATAGAGAAAGGGAATCCTTGTTATAAAGCAATGGAAATTTTGCATAAATCATGTTTCACAACTGAGGAGAAAATAGAGCTAAGCAATGAATAAGAATATGTTGCTGAAGAGATTTTCAAGCTTTGTGCTAAAACTACAACCTGGTTCCTTCTTGATCCTTCTAGTAAAATGTAAGAGGAGAAAGGTAAATTTAGGAAAGAACTGATAGGCTGCAAAGAACCAGAACTTGATGATTTGGAAGATTTTGCACCTGTCCAGATGGTAACAAATGATAAAATGAGGAATTTTTTTGTTGAGAAAGCCTGCTAAGATAGAAGGCCAAGGGTTTCATGGGTAACTTTTTGCTTGAACAGACTAGGTGTGTTAACCATGGACCTATCAACCGTCAGAGCACAAGTCAGGGGTAAAAATAGAAGCAGTCTGACCAGTGCTGTGGAGGGTCCTCTGGTCCAGGGCAGAAGAGCAGCGTGACATGCGTACGTGAGCTGCACGCCTTCTGAGACTGTTGTCTCAGCACAAACAATACCAACTTGAGTGGAAAGGGACAGAGGCAGGGCAAAATGGCTTTCTTCATTCTCTGAATGCCATTTATAGGACTTGGTCAGGTAGGGAAATTCACGGACACAGAAAGTGGACGAGTGATCCCCTGGATCTGGGAAGAGGGAGGGAGGATGGAGAGTGATTCCTGATGGGTGTGCGTTTCTTCTGAAGTGGAGGAAATGGTTCTGAAATTGAGTGGGGTGGTAGTTGTGCAGCTCTATGAATATGCTACAAACACTTCGTGTAACGCTTTCAATGAGTGAATGGCTACATGGTGTGTGAATTAATTCTTAATAAAGATGTTACAATTTTTATAAATGAACCCAAAAATGGCAGGTGAACAGTGGTTAGACTCATAACAGAGATTATCCTTAATCTCCTTATTTAACAAATGTATATAAAACAGTCCTTCTATAAAATTTAATTGAAATCAAATATATAAATAGCTGAAAAGGAACCTTGTGCAAAGGATGAGTTTAATATGCAGGCATGGGCAAAAGTAGCTTTACGGTTGTCCATGGAAAATAACAGAACAATTCATCAATAACAATATGAGAATACACTGTGTTTCCTGAACTCACAATGGTACACCTGTGTATGCACTGCTGTTAGGGTTGGTGTGTTACAAGTAACCCAAACAATTTCCCAGTTGGTCAGTTTTCACTATGGAAGGCTTCTTGGGGGATGGAAGCTTTATTGACCCTGACAGAGCCTGGCACACACAAACTGAAATTGTTGTCACTTACCGTAAAGAAAGCCAATCTATTGCTAAGAATACTGCTGCAGACTTTAGCTAATAGATACACACTACTGTTATCAGCACAGTTCTTATTTTGTTTGTGAAACACTTGTATTTAACTCAAGATAATATACGGATACCAGTTCATTAAACTGATGACACGAAGCAGTTAGGCCTGGTCATAAGAATGATCATTTTGGGAAAGAAATGCCAGAGGAACAAATAATAAAGTTTGAAAGCATTTGTTCCCTTGTATCAGACCTAAAACATTTGCGAAGCACTTACGTAGCAATTTGACCTCATCATTGAGGGCCCTCATGCCTTGTTAGTAAAATTTGACCTCTTGCGCTTGCGACTGACATTTCCTTCTGGTTTCTGGAGAAAAAAAAATAGTTCTAGTCCTCTGTAAAGATTAAGGAAGCATGTCAAGAGACGGAGCCACCTGGGATATTTTACCACAGAAAGAGGAAGGCACTGAAAACACCTCGTGCAACCTTCGCTGCCTTCTCTCTTCTTGGTCACGTTGCTGATCGGTCTTCTCAGAGGCGCACCATTTTTTGACTTGAAAGTGCGTGACCCAACGCCATCTCCTGTTAGATATTTTAGGAGTTTGTGATCACAATCAAGGGCTTGTTTTCTCACACATTACAAATGCATAGGTGTTAGATTTAACGAGAAAAAATAAGTTTCAGAGTTTATTGAAGGGTAATGTATCCCGGCAGCTATACTCAAGACTCTCACAATATCTACTAACTTTCTCTGCTGGCAACTGAACTGTACAGTGACCAGTGCACATAAGAGTGGGTTAGCTCCACCAGTAGATGTTCAAAATGACCAGAAGCTTATATACACACCATTAATCTACTTAATTACCCACTGTCAAGCCATGGCTGTATTTCTGCACACACTGAGTTTCATTTTACTGTTTTGGAAATTTCTTTCAACCAAATATCACCTATGCAATATGTTGAGAAGGGGAGGAGGGTCCAGTTATTTCTACTCTTGGTTCCACAATTCATGGGATTATGAAATTTAGATGCATTTACTTCCTGCAACGATCATCACTAAATCACCGAACACTGTGTTCCACATTCTATGTCAGGTGCTTGCTGATGCAAAGAGAAATATGACATGATCTCTGACTTAAAGGGATTCAGCATCTGGTGGAGGAAGAGGACAATGCATTTCTATCTATTTAGGTCATTAAAATGGCATGTTATAAATACTAGGATAGAAACATACTTATGGTTCCCTGGGTATAAGGAGGCCAAGGATCTAAAATGGCTCTTCAGAG
Organism: Mormoops blainvillei; assembly: GCA_004026545.1. Classification (NCBI taxonomy): domain Eukaryota; kingdom Metazoa; phylum Chordata; class Mammalia; order Chiroptera; family Mormoopidae; genus Mormoops; species Mormoops blainvillei. Next base: position 10,391 of record PVJD01019563.1, read on the forward strand.
GGAGTCATATCTGAGCTGAGTCAGCAATGATGACTAGGAGTGAGGTAGGAGAAGCTGGTAGAATGTAGACAAGGGAAAAAAGGGAGGAATGAATAATGGAAAGACTATAACCTGGGCAGAAGGGTAAGCATGTGCGAAAGGCTTGATGTGACAGAAAGCGTGACTCTTTCCAGGAATTAAATGCAGTAGAGTATGTTGAAAAATGTGTGGTCTGAGGAATGCCTGAAGCTGAGAAGACAATGTTCCGATTGAGAATGGACTTTCGGATAAATTGAAGAAGTTCGATTCTATTCCAAATGCAGTGAGAAACACTGAAGAATTCTAAGTAGAAGATGATGTGAATAATTTCTATTTTTGGAAAGATCCCTTTAGCACCTGGCGTAAGGAAAATGTATTAAGAATAAAGTGAAGGGTGCCCTAGACAGTGTAGCTCAGTTGGTTGTAGTGCCTTCCCACACACCAAAAGGTTGGGGATTCAGTTCCCAGTCAGGGCACATGCCAGGGTTGTGGGTTCCATCTCTGGTTGGGGTGTGTACGTAAGGCAACCAATCAATGTTTCTCTCTCACATCAATATTTCTATCTCTGTCTCCTTTCATCCCTCTCTGAAATCAGTACACATACTTCTAAAATTAAAAAACATAGTATGGCAAATGAAAAATACAGAGTAAAACTAGCAAAAGAGTCATAAAGTGATTGCAAATTATTTTTTAAGCACAGAGCCACGACGACCAAAGGAACAAGAGAGGAGCTCTGTTGGAAGCTAGAAAGCCCATGGATGTGCACCAGGTGCTTCAGCAAACCTCCGAAAGATCGACTCTAATGTGGCAATTAGCGGAGTCGAAAAGTGACCACAACCCCTTGTATTGGAGAGTCCGTGCTCGGCTTGCAAGACACTGTGTGCTCTTGGTGCTCCTTTTCTTACTGCTCCGCGTCTGCTTTTCCCTCATTCTCAAGACTCGGAAGTCATGGTATGTCTCTGAGTTTCT
>PVJD01019564.1:0-11377 GCA_004026545.1 Mormoops blainvillei
AATTGCTTAAGGGTGCCTGGGGTGTGGGAATAGGATTAACAGCTACAGGGTATGGGTTTATTTTTGATGTTATAAAAAAGTTTAAAATCAACTGGTATGGTTGCATCAATTGCTAAATATACTAAAAACCACTGAATTTTACACTTTAAATGGATGAATTGTGTGTTATGTGAATCAAATCTCAATACAGCTATCGAAAGTAAATAAATAATGCGTCAAACTAGTTTTGGAGAATGTGTCTGGTTCTGTGAAATACACAGTTATCTGTTTTTAAATAATTGACCGATTTATATTCCTTAACTCAGTTTCTTGCTGGTTACAAGTACACAGAACTCACAACTACTCCTGGAGGGTGGCTGACTTCCAGAGATCTGAGCTCTGGTGTAAGACACTTGATCTTGTGACCGATTGCCTAACTGACACCAAAATTTGCTTACCTGACTTACCATGTTTATCAAATAGATCAAAGAATATGAACAGACCAAGCTTGGTAAAAGAGGGATTGTATCTGACTCAACTAATTCTAATTTGCTTCCCTTCTTAAATTATTGAATCATGTTCTCTTTTTGTTTTGTACTATCATCAAATTAGGGTGATAGAGGTAGCCACAGTTTAATAACTTTTCCCAAAATTTAAAGATTCAGAAGAGAACAAAACACTGAATATAAATGAATACTATTGTAATATTTAATACTAGTATTTTGAATGCTAGTTACAGTGCTTATTATTAAAAATAACTGAAAAAGAAATCATTACTACTATATAAAAATAGTTATTTATGATAACGATTCTACTTAGAATTTCTAACAGCACATTGATCAAATCTCTCTACTTAGGTAGCTGTGTATTTCCTGAATGGACAGGTATACTCCTGGTATGTGAGATCTGTCAAGAAGGTATCCACCATGTAATACAAAAAATAGAGACATTTGTTGAAGAAGACACAAAACACAAGAAGCATTGTACATAGGACAATAATCCCTCAGTCCCCTTCAAAGTAGGCACCTTGAGACCTCACACCATTCTCCCAATTGCCATCAGTTGCCCCATTGTATTTTCCTCAGTCTCATTGATGGTCTGAAATCTGTTCCCTTTCAAAGGTGATTTTAGTTTTGGGAAAAGCCAGAAGTCACAGGGCACCAAATCTAGGAGGGAGTAGGGCTGAGTTGCCTGGGTGATTTGATGTTTTGCCAAAAAAATTCTGCATGAGATGTGATGCATGACTGGGCATGTTGTTGTAATGAAGCTGCCAATCACCCGTTGCCCAGAGCTATGATCTTCTGAATCATACCAATAGTTTCCATGGAGGAGTGTTCGAGCTTAATGCAAAATTTGATGCAGATTCATTGCTCTACTCAGTCATTTTGAATGTGATAGCCACACAGTACACATGCTCACTCAGTGGCATCTATGGTCCCCAGTAACTAGTACAGTGAAGTCGTTGTTCATGCATGTGCATTCCAATCCACTCTCCCTGGCTGCCAGGTTACATCAATGTCTGGCAAACCATTCTCATTATATTAACAATGGCTGGATTTTTTCCAGACAGACTTCATGGCTGGGTAAGACACCTTACCCAGCTGGGTTGTATCATATGGGCCCACTTGGGGCCAAGGGCATGTGAGAAATTGATGTGGAGTAAGACAATGAGAAACTAAGGTAGAGTAATCAAATTTTCTACTATAAGTAAAAAGAAGACAAGACACTGAGGTTGTTAGTAGTTGACCTAGTGTACGAAGGAAGCTTAATATCTGTAAGCATGTTAAGTTTATGAAGGGGAACAAACTGCAAGTAGAGGCAGTCAAATACTTCACAGAGAGAACAAGACAAATGGACAAGAAAAAAGAAAAGTCAAAATTTACGAAAGAGAAACATATGACATGCAGATACTGAGTACAGTTACTCCTTGATACCGTAAAGATTATCTATGTAATCTTGACAGTATTTGCACTTTACAAATAAGCAATAGGCTTCTTTATATAGAAATTTGACATTTACTTAGAAAAAATCTTCGATAATTCTATTAAGTGAATTTCTCAGTAAAAACATTAAAATTCTCTTTTAAGCTTTTTTTTGAGATGAATGGAAACAGAGTTGTTTATTCCCTTAGTAGTGTTTCTTTCAGAAGTTTCTAAACATTGCCATGTCATTTTACTTATTCTTGACATCTTGACATTTTCCCCTTTCACAGCTGTACATTATGAGCAGCAGTTTCACATCAATGCTTTCCTTGCCAAAATGCCAGAAAAGATTTAATCAAAGTTTGATTGTTTTGAGAGTAATGGCTACAATTCTCTAAATGATATGGATCATGAGTTTTCATTCATAAAATAATGTCTTTCTGAGGTAATATTTTCAAATAAGTATATTCAACAATGAAACTCTGTTAAAGAATGTCAGAACGTTCTCCATACACTTTGCTTTTCTCATTATCTTTGCATTTTTCTCATTGATAAAAATAGTGCTTTTGAAATTTAATCATCATTGTATAGGACAAAATTTTAAAACTTTCATGTTAATAATTCTTAGCAAAAATTATCAATAGAAGTATTAATAACTTCACAAGGTTACAATGCCTGATACACAGAGTAGGGCAAAAGTTGGTTTATAATTTTTCATATGGAACATGATACAGTAGTTAATAAATAATAATACAAGAATAAACTACTTCATGTACTCACAATTTAAACCCACTTTTACCCCCTCATATTTTCCCCACTGCCATTAAAATATCTGCTAATATACATGTTAAAATAATGAATACAAAAGCATTGAATAATATGGGAGAAAAGAAGGAAATGTGAGCTGTAAAAATATGTATTAACCTCAATATTTAGGCATTATCATATTATTTGAACTAACAGTTGTGAAACATGCATAGAGTGCACCTACACCAGCATAGCTGCATGACAACTGAGAAACCAGGTGAGTGACAGAGACTTACCCACCCTCTCTTTCTCCAGTTCAGGGACATAGATACCCAGTTTGGAAATTCATAAAGCAATTATCCAACCACAGTTAAACTATTTGTCCAGGTCCTCAATGCATAAAAGACCATAAAACACCACTATATTATGGGATAACATGTAACTGAAAGATGAGAAAAATATTTTCTCAACTCATTTCATACATTTTATGTGGATCTCCAGAAAGTAGAAAAAAGATAAGAGAGAAAAAAAATAAAAGAGTTATAAAACCATTTTCTAAAAGAGAAAAAAGCAACTTTTTTTTCCAACAGGAATGATCTACCATATGTTGAATTATTAAAAAGCACAGATCTAGAAGATGGAGGCATAGGTAGATACACTTTGCTTCCTTGCACAACCAAAAAAGGAAAACAACAAATTTAAAAACAAAAGACAACCAGAACAGTCGGAAAATTGAACTGTGTGGAAGCCCAACACCCAAGGAGTTAAAAGAAGAACCATTGATCCAGAGTGTTAAGAGAGGAGGAGGCAGGAAGCCAGGACAGAGAGGATGCATAGCAAGGCTGCAGCTGGAGGACTGGGAAGACCAGACAGCATCTGGCAGTCCCATATCTGCATGCAGATAAACAGAGAGGAACAAGAGGGGAGTGAGACAAACCACCCACCCCAGGGTTCCAACATGGGAAAAGAAAGACTCAAAACCACTGGCTATAAAAACCTATGGGGGTTGCTGTGGCAGGAGAAACTCCCAGCCTCATAGGAGTGTTTGTTGGAGTGTTCTAGAATGTACACAAACTCACCCACCCAGGAATCAGCACCAAAAGGGCCCAATCTGCTTGTGGGTGGTGGGGGCAGTGACTCCCCTTACAATGTAACAGGAGCACCAGACAAAGAAATATGGCCCAAATGAAAGAACAGGTCAAAACTCCAAAAAAAGAACTAAGTGATGAGGAGATAGCCACCCTATCAAATGCAGAGTTCGAAACACTGGTAATCAGGATGCTCACAGAAATGGTTGAGTATGGTCACAAAATAGAGGAAAAAGTGAAGGCTATGCAAAGTGAAATAAAGGGAAATGTACAGGGAACCAACAGTGAGGGGAAGGAAACCAGGACTTAAACCAACGATTGGGAGCAGAAGGAAGAAATAAATATTCAACCAGAACAGAATGAAGAAACAAGAATTCGAAAAAATGTGAGAAGAGGCTTAGGAACCTCTGGGACAACTTTAAACATTCCAGCATCCAAATCATAGGGGTGCCAGAAGGAGAAAAGGAAGAGCAAGACATTGAAAACTTATTTGAAAAAATAACGAAGGAGAACTTCCCCAATCTGGCAAAGGAAATAGACTTCCAGGAAGTCCAGGGAGCTCAGAGAGTCCCAAAGAAGTTGGACCCAAGGAAGCACACACCAAGGCACATCATAATTAAGTTACCCAGATTAAAAATAAGGGGAGAATCTTAAGAGCAGCAAGCGAAAAGGAGACAGTTACCTACAAAGGAGTTCCCATAAGACTATCAGCTGATTTCTCAAAAGAAACCTTACAGCAAGAAGGGGCTGGAAAGAAGTATTCGAAGTCATAAAAGCAAGGACCTACATCCAAGACTATTCTATCCAGCAAAGCTATCATTTGGAATGGAATGGCAGATAAAGTTCTTCCCAGATAAGCAAAGTTCATCATCACCAAGCCCTTATTATATGAAATGTTAAAGGGATTTATCTAAGAAAAAGAAGAAGATCAAAACTATGAACAGTAAAATGACAACAAACTCCCAGCTATCAACAACTGAACCTAAAAACAAAAACTAAGCAAACTAGAACAGGAACAGAATCACAGAAATGGAGATCACATGGAGGGTTATCAGCAGGGAAGGGGAGGGTGGAGAATGAGGGAAAAGGTACAGGGAATAAGAAGCATAAATAGTAGGTACAAAATAGACAAGGGGAGGTTAAGAATAGTATAGAAAAGGGAGAAGCCAAAGAACTTATATGTACAACCCATGGACATGAAATAAGGAGATAGGAATGCTGGTGAGAGGGGGGATGCATGACAGAGGGAAATAAAGGGGAGAAAAAATGGGACAACTGTAGTAGCATAATAAATAAAATATACTTTAAAAACAGCACAGATCTAGACTATTCTATTGAACATTTAGAAATGTAGGATGATTATCTCATTTTGATTTAATTTTCATTTTTCTGACAATTGGGGATCTTTTCATATATCTAAAAGTCATCTGTATGTCCTCTTAGGAGAACTGTCTATTCAGGTCTTCTCTCCACTTTGTAACAATTCATAAGCTCCCCACCAAGGTTTGAAAATCCTGATAAAATGGGGGGGAGGGGAGTCAGAAAACATGTTTTGTTCTGAAGGGAATATGATACTTTTTAATTTTATTTTTATTGTTTACACTATTGCAGGTATCTCCATTTTTCTCCCTTTTTCCACTCCCCTTGGACATGAAGAAACCCAGTGACCCCACCCAGTGACCCTACTCATTCCTTGCTCCCCCACTTCCCTCTGGCCATCACCACACTGTTGTCTGTCCATGGGTTATACACATATGTTCTTTGATTAATCCCTTCACCTTCTTCCATCTAGTCTCCCCTCCTACCTACCCCCTCCACTCTGACTGTTGCCAGTCTGTTCCATGTCTCTATGCCTGTTTCTATTTTGTTTGTCAGTTTATTTTGTTAATTAGATTCCAAATATAAGTGAGATCATATGGTATTTGTCTTTCCTGACCGGTTTATTTCACTCAGCATAGTAATCTCCAGGTCCATCCATGCTGTCACTTATGGTATGAGTTCCTTTTTTTTTTTACTGCCATGTAGTATTACGTTGAGTAAATGTACCACAGCTTTTTTGTCCACTCATCTACTGATGGGCACCTGGACTGTTTCCAGATCTTAGCTATTATAAACAATGCTGCTATGAAAATAGTAGTGCATATCTTCTTTGGTATTTCAGGATTCTTTGGATATATTCCCAGAAGTGGGATCATTGGCTCAAAAGGTAGTTCCATTTTTTTTAATTTTTTGAGGAAATCCCATACTGTTTTCCACAGTGGCTGCACTGGTCTGCATATAGGTCATTGGAACAGAATAAAGAGCCCATGACTTTATGGTCAATTAATATTTGACAAAAAAGGCAAAAGCATACAGTGGAATAAAGAGAGTCTCTTCAATAAGTGGTGTTGAGACTGTTGGACAGGTACGTGCAAAAAACGCAGTGTAGACGACCAACTTATACCATACATGGATAAGTCAAAATAGTTTAATATGGTTGAGTTTAACATTGAGTTTAACATGAATAAACTCAAAATGGATAAAAGACTTAAGTATAAGTTGTGAAACCATAAAAGTCCTAGAAGAAAACATAGGCAGTAAAATTTCAGATATCTCATGCAGCAGTATTTTTGCCAATGTATATCCTAGGACAGGGAAAACAAAAGAAAAAAAATAAACAAATGGGACTATATCAAATTAAAAAGCTTCTGCACAGCTAAAGAAACCATCAGCAAAATGAAAAGGAAACCCACTGTAAGGGAGAACATACTGCTACTAATACGTCTGATCAGGGGTTAATTTCCAAAATATACAAACAACTGATACTGAACATCAGAAAGATAAACAATTCAATTAAAAAATGGGTAAAGGACTTGAATGGACACTTCTCCAAAGAGGACATACAGATGGTCAATAAACATATGGAAAGATGCTCAACATCACTAATCATCAAAGGAATGCAAATTAAAAGCACGGTGAGATACCACCTCACACCTGCCAGAATGGCTACCATCAATAATAATTCATAAGTTTTAAATTGTGTGCCTTTCTGCGTAGCATGATAAAATCTGCCTGCCTGCTCTGCCATGCCGGGTATGTGAATCATCCCTTTGCAAAGCTAATCTACACTGTATTTGCTACTTGAGCATGTGTTACTTAGTAGCCCTCTCAGTTATCAGATGGACTATCATGGCATCTCAGTGCTTGTGTTCAAGTAACCCTTATTTAATTTAATAATGGCCCCAAAGTGCTAATTTGGATATGCAAAGAGAAGTCCTAAAGTGCTTCCTTTAAGTGAAAGGTATGTATAAGTAGGAAAAACAGGATATAATAAATATATAGGCCTGTGTACTATCCACGGTCTCAGGCACGCACCGGAACTCTTGGAGCATATTTCCTGAAGGTAAGCGTGGACTACTGTAAATAGCAGGCATGAACCTAGTCAACAGAAATATGTCCCAACCATATAAATGATAATAGTAAACTTTTAAAATAACTTCTTAAAAATAGACAATTTGAAAATGGACTTAAAAAAATTAACAGTATATATTTTAGGGGATTTTTGCATATCATACCATAATTGTATGCTATGAAAAGAGTTGTTCACTTTTAAATTTTCAAATCTCAGGAAAATTAAAGAGTAAAATTGACAAGCAAGTATGCTGATCATTGTATTTCAATTAAAGAATATAAAGGCTCATACACTAGAGTTATTTGTGTTAATTTTCTGTTACTAGTAGTGGTAATAGTAGCACAATGGTATTGCTTTGATTTGTTTCATTTTTATTTTATTTTGCCAATATTTCTTTCTATTTCTCTCTAGGTTCAAATGTTTATTGTGCTAAAGCAATTTCATCACTTATCATTAAAAAAAGAGGCTATCTTTCTATTTTATATATTTCCTCTTTTAGGTCATTACCTTGTTTCTCTATTACTTGGTGGTAAACTCCCTATATCTCAACTACAGTGAAGGCTTGACTTGAATATGGGTGTATTTGTGAAGAAATTACTAATGTGAAGTTTATTGTGTCGTACAATGTTCTACTTGTCTTAAAAATGGTTGAATTTTTCTAGCGAAGTCTCAGTCTTATTTTCAAAAAAGTAGCCCTTACAAGTTGGTCCATTCAGTCAAATTTTAGGACTATGGAACAGATAAAAGTATTTTAGTGTCTAACCCTCTTTGGGAAGAACATCACCTTTAGCTCAGAGATATAGAAAAAGCAGTAGGAAACTTCCATTATAAGTAAATAAGAGGATGTCATACTTCTTGCATGAAACGGTTGAGCTAGATTTTCTGATTAGGTAATTTACAGTGAGGTTAAAGTATTTGTTTCTTGTCTGTAATTATAATAAAGTTAGCATGAACTCAGAATATACACATGTAATATTCACACATATGTTATTGAAAATAACCCCACTTAATAAAGAATGATTAAGTAAAGCCATTTGAGTAACTGAGAAGCTTGAAAACCAAACAGGATACACTTTAAAAATGTTGCTAGGGGGTACTGCAAAAATTACTTAGAAGTTAACTGCACTGAAGATTTCATTAACAAAAATAAAGTATCCAAATACAAGTTAACTTAAAGCAAGAATTTGACTTGGAAAAAAATTTTAATTCTAAATATCCTCTTTTTACCCTAGAATTCTATTTACTTTGTTATACATTTTATACCTGTATTAAAAAGGTATTATTTTGCTATTATTATTGTTGCAGTTTCCCCAGCATCAGTGGCTAAACAGAACAGAAAAGCATTCTAATTACTAAAATAGCCCATTTCACATTTTGTTATTCTTTCTTTATATCCCATCCCTAATAAAATTTTCCTATAACTTTCAACAGACTCACAGTTCTTCAGCCTCCATATGAAACTACCACTTAAATCTTCTTTTTATTACATTTTCTTTATATTTTTTATTAATATATTTATCCACCAAATTTGGCAAAATTGGAATTTCACCTCTTTCTATGCGTAATGCATTGAATGGGGGTCTCTTTCCTTCATGTCGTTCATTTTTGTCCCATTCATTTCTGTTTCCATTGCCATGGTATTCCGACTTAAATTGTTATTGAGTTTTAGTCCAGTTCTCTAGGAAAAAAAAAAAAATAGGGGATAAGGCAAAGATGCTTCTTCGGGAGGTTAAACCCAGGACAGTGAAGATGAGCCAAAGAAGAAACGAGGTGTGGAGGGCTGGTGCACAGCGTGAAGCGATCCAGTATATGTGGTGGCTTCTGCTTCGTAATGAGCTGAAAAGAAACAAAACAGTGTCTTGGAAGCTGCATGCATTTGGTGTTTCTTTAAATGAAATGCATGGATAAACTGTTTCAGAGTAGTCGGCTGAAGAGGAGGACATTTATTTTCCAGGCTCACTTCCATGTTCTATCTGCACTAGTCGAAGTTTACCGCACAGGGAGTTCATTTTCTCTCACTTCTGTGTTACATGACATAGCCGCCTGGAGGCCACACGGGGATTGCCAGATCTCTTACTTTGCATTGTAGCTGTTCATCTTGGCCCTTCTAGAAGCATCAGGAGGATCTGGAAATTCTAGTTCTGATGCTGGATAGCTCGGCTGCAGAGGAGTCAGTAAACGGAAGGCCCAGAGCTTCCGTCTACCCAGGAGTCACTGGAGGCATTGTGGGAGGCAAGCAGAATTGTTGGAAGGAGTTAAACTGTCAGAACAGTCATGGATAACTCAGGAAATCTGAATCACTGTAATCATAATGGAAAAAGAAATTTATGGTAGGAATGGTCTTACACAATTGTGGGGAGCTTTGAAAAGTAAAACCCTAAAGAATTCGTTGGAAGACTATAGAAGAGGGGTGAACACAGACATTTCATCCACCTGAAGCACTCGTTAGGATGGGCAATGTTGTGTTTGCAAGGATATATGGGAACCCAGGCACAGGAAGCTGCAAGAATGAAAATGGGAAGAGGAGTAGGAGAAAAAGCCCAATGCTAGCTATTGCCTCTGGGTCAGGTAGTGGGTCTGGTGGTTAGCAGAGCTAGCAATCATGTAGAAGTGGGCATGGAACAGTTTAGGGTAGAAGCAAACTAGAATATGCTAGCACCCCTGCATGTCTCTTTTATCACTGGGACCGTCAGAGCTCAATGACCTCTGTTTAACTTCACTTTTCCAATCTCAGGCAAATTCCCCCTAGAAGGCCCTTCACTCAGAAACATGCAGGAAAGGGGATTGTGGGATACAGTTCCAGATGAATGGGATCATAGGAATATACCAATATCAACTTGGTATTCATGTATACCTCCATTACTACAATAACAAAACCACGTTTGTGCCTAACTACCCTTTGATAATGCTTACTTTCTCCTCAGTTGTCAACGAAAAATGTGTACATCATTTATTTTGGATGATGTTCATTCCTTCCTGTTGAGTCACATATCCTTTTTGATGTCCTATAGCTCAAACACTGATACATGCTTTTAAAATATATTATCACAACTTATCTAATAGAAGAATAGGAAAGGGGAAAAAGAGGAAATATTTGGCATATATATTAATATCACATATGGAGAAATATTATAACTACTGTGGTCCTATTTATGTCACTGATCACACAGCCTTATGTGATATTAAGACCATCTTGTTTTATTTCCCATCCCGCACTCTATCTTCCCTTTGCCCTCAGCAAGCACTTCAGCTGATTGTTTGCATTGTCAGGATTACAAAATTTCATTCCCAAGGCTCTGGGAAATTATTAATCCTTTCTGTATTATGTTATTGTAGCTTTCCATTACTTTTTTTCCCAGAATATAGAATTACTAAGATGTACCTAGGAAATCTAACAGACATATTCCCCATTATTTCCATTTTGTGATAACAACCAAATGAATGTTCCCAGTCAGTACAATAAGCTCATTTTTTGAGTGTTGTCTCACTTGCCATGAGCCAAGTAGCTTGGTGGCAACCATAGATTTCCGTTGAATGGAGCCATTGTGCAACCCTGATAGAAGCAGCTGGTCCCTGGGAAAACCAAGAGTTCCGTCTTAGTTTTCTATTGTTGTGCACCTCATTACCACCAACTTGGCAGCTTAAAACACTCATTGATGACCACACAGTTTTTGCATGTGAGAACTCTGGGATGGCTCACCTTGGGTTCTTGGCTTTGGGTCTCCTATGGCCAAAATCAAGGCGTCAGGCCGCACCCTTTTATGAAGGATCTAGGGGAGAATGCACTTCCAAACTTTTTTGGGTTGTCGGCAGATTCAGTTCCTTACAGTTGTAAGACTGAGGTTCTTGGCGTTGGCCAGGGGCTGAGCCCATCTTCCAGAGGCCACCTGAATTCCTCATCACATGGCCCTCTCCATCTTTAAAGTCAAAACACTGCCTTGAATACTCTTCATGCTTCAAATACCCCTGACTTGCTCTTTTGCTGCCAGCTTTTAAAGCTACAATTTAGTGAGTGGGGTATAACCAGATAATCTTCACATCTTAAAGCCAGCTGACTTCGGATTTTAATTGTCACAAAATAATTTCTTCACCTAAGTACTTTAATATTTGATTGAACAACCAGGGAACAAGAAGGGTGGAGGGGTATAGTTTTGAATTCTACTTGGCACAACCTTTATTCCATCCAGCAGAGCCAAGATTCAAAGATATTAAGAAAAAAATTGCATTGCATTATTACAGATAATTATGAG
>PVJD01019565.1:0-11353 GCA_004026545.1 Mormoops blainvillei
CCCTGGTATCACAGCACCAAGACCCACACACCAGGCTTGACCCACTGCCTCCACCAGCGCGGATCAGCCAGAAAGGCCAAGCACTGGACAAAGCGAAGGTCAACCAACAGGTGTATTGGGGAAAGAAGAGATGGGGCACCTCCAGGAGTGCCTCCCACGGGCAGCCACCTTGGCAGTTTGTTGGGGGTTCAGGAGGAGCGGGGAGTTCATGGGGCTCCTCCGGCAAAGATGAGCTCCAGAGCGGCTTGGATGTCCCCGCCAGTGGCCTGAAGGGCCCGCAGGCTCAGTTCATCATCCTGAATGCCCATGTCGCGCAGCTGCTGCAGCTGAGGCTGCCACTGGCTCTGCAGAAAGACAGGACCAGGGAAAAGCTGTCAGTGGGGACCCCTATGGAGGTGCGCTTAGGTCTGTCCTTTGAGGGAGAGAATAGGGTGGGTTCCTACTGCAAACTCGCTGATTTGAAGTTCCACACGACACAAGATTTCTAGTAAGATTACAAGTGAGACTCAGGGTTTAAAGAACAAATTAAAAGTTTATCCAATTTAAAAAAAAAAAGAAAACTTTAACATAAGGATCAAAGCAAAAAGCTCAAATTACTCAATGTCTAAAGTTCAAAAGATTACTTTCTTTCTCCCATATACAGACATACACACACGCAGACATGCACACACGCAAAAGGGGTGAGGAGGATAAATTTTTTAATTAGTTTTTTCTTTGAGCGTGATAAATGCTGAAAAGTCTTCCTTTCATCCACTCTCATCCCCATCCTGGATGACCGATTATATTTTGAGAAGACAAACACATATTACTGTATTTGCACTTTTGTTATATTCCCCTTCTATATCTATACCCCTCTCCTTTGTTTCTTTTTTTTTTAACACTCTCAGTGTATCCTGGACGTCTCTCCACGCCAGTACTTAAAGGACTTTTTAATAATCATAACATGTCTTAATGACGTGGATGTCCTGAAATGTACCATAATTGGGCTAGTTCCAATCTTTTGCCATTGGAACAACACTGCAGTGATCGACTCTGTACAAGTGTCATTTTCTTTTCTGTTTTTAGATTTTATTTATTTTTTATTTTTAGACCGAGGGGAAGGGAGGCAGAGAGGGTGAGAAACATCGATGTGTGGTTGCCTCTAGTGCGCCTCGCACTGGGGACCTGGTCCGCAACCCAGGCATGTGCCCTGACTGGGGAATCGAACCAGTGACCCTTTGGTTCGCAGGCCGACACTCAATCCACTGAGCTACACCAGCCAGGGCAACATGGGTCATTTTCTTCATGCATATACATCTCCAGGATAAATTCTGAGAAATGGGACTGTAAGGAAGTACATGCTTTACGGACCATCTGTATTGCGCTTCCGTAAACAGTTCACGGCCTCTCTCCTTTTCACTTAAATTGTTTTTGTCGTCAGCATTCAGACTTTCCCTGGTTTTCTTTTTCACTTATGTTTGGATTACTACGCATAAATTTTCACTTTTACAAACTCAAAATATATTACTCTTTATACAATGGCTCCTGGATTTTGCCTTTCAGTTATAAAAAGCCTTCTTAACTGTAAGGGTTTAAAGCAATTAACCCATATTTTCTTTTAGTACTTTCAAAGCTCCATCAATCTCTCTATCTCATGATGTAGGTAAGTGCACAGCTTAGGGAAAATGATGTGCTCACACTGTGGAAAGGAGAAGGCAGTGGGGAAGGAATGTAAACTCATGCAGGCAGGAGGGGGAGGGTGTGGAGGGCTTTTAAGGAAACCACGCAAAAAACTCCGACTCAGTTTCATAGGCCTGGCGGAACCACTGAAAGCTCCTGAGCTGCAGAGTAAGGTGAACAGGCGTCCAGCTAAGATGAAGAAATGAAAAAGACAAGCTGTCTGCAGGTACTGCTCCCAATCCCCTCACTGTCCACCTGGGCCACATGGGGTAGACAAAACCACACGGGTTTAAACCCGGTCTCTACCACTTCCTGGCTTACTGACCCTGGCAAGTTCCAGAAATGACACTCAACCCCATGCTTACTGTGAGCAGCAAAGGAAACAGGGAGGCAGACGGCTGTGCACGGAGACATACAGTAAGGCCCGATCCTGTGGGTCTTCCGCTTGGCTGCTAAGGTGAGCGTGCCATGAAGCAGGGCAGATGGTGTCACTCCTGCGTAACCCTCCACGGCTCCCCAGTGACCACCCTGCCCAGGCCCTCTGCTCCTCACAAGTAGGCGGGCACCTGCTCTCTTTCTCTCTGGCTCCACATCTCAGGATCTTCTCCACGAGGACACTGCCTGGAGCCCTGTAGGTCTCAGAAAGTCCCATGTCCCTCCACACGAGCCTGCACACCATCCCTCCACCCTAAACAATCCCTTCCCAGCCTGGCTAACCTCTAACTAATCCTTTGACAGCCAGCTTCAACATCCCTCCTCCAGGAGTTTTGCCTAAGCTAGACCCTCACCTCAATCCCGGGCCGGCCTTCTGGCCCCGTTGCTCCCCAAGGTCAGTAACTAACTGCCTGACACCCCTCTGGCAGCAATGAGGACAGCTCATCTCTACTAGCCCAGGAACTGGGCCCCGGCCCAAGCTCAGTATTTACAATGCTCAGGGCTCAGGAAGCGCCCGCGGAATGAATGGATGAATGAATGAATGAACGAACGAACGAACGAACGACCCAAAACTGCCGTAAGTATCCAAGCCAGGTGGTCAATGAAGCCAGGCCATGCTCGCTGGGTGCAGGAGTGGCAGTCACAGGGACAACTGCCCTTGTGGTGAGCATCCTCCTGTTGCACTGCCATGACCCTGCTGTCCCCAGTCTGAAGCGTGCCAGTGGGAGGGCCCTCCAGAGAGCAGAAGAAAGCTCGGTATCCAGAGTAACCAGGAAAGCCACATGGGCACCAGGAGTGGGGAGGACTGACCTGAAGGCTGGGCTGCCCAGAGGCCTGCAGGGCATGCTGTAGGGCTTGGCTGAAGAGGTCATTGGTGATGGGTGTTCCTGACTGGACACCAGAGGACATTGGTGAGGTCCCAGAGGAATGGCCCTAGTGAGACAAACCAGTGGTCAGGGCCACCCTCAGGGCCATCTCAATCTCCCAGCACATACCCACTGCTGTCACATCACCCCACAGGGCCCCCGCGTGCCCAACGGAGGCCTCCATGAGACAACCACACAGAGGTACCTAAAGCCTCGTCAGGTGGGCAGGGAAGGCTCCATTCTCTTCCTCTCCGGGGAAATGGAATCGAGCCCCTGACCTAGCCTAGGACCCTAGCACCGGAAGCTGGAGTGACTATCACTAGAAATACCTAAGCCATTGAGGGCTGGGCCCTGGCAGGGACGGCGAGGCGCACTTAACGTGCGGGAAGGTTCTCCTGAACTGCTCGGGAGGAGCAGTCGATCAGGGCTGTGCTACACCCTGGACTTTTGAGCCCCAAAGGCAAGTGAGGGAAAGGTCTCACAGTGAGAAACCCGCGAGGATCCAGGCAGAGTTCAGCTCAAACCACACACCAGGGGCAGCAAGAGCGACTCCATCCCACCGCTGGGGAGCTTCTCCCCTGGGGTCCCAGCCTCCATCTTCCCACCCCCTCTCCGTACCTGGGTGCCAGGAGTCGGCGTGTGGGAGCTGCTCTCTGGAGTGCTGGCCAGGGCCAGGGCAGTGGCCAGCTCGCTCTGGGTGATGGGCCGGGGTCCAGCAGCTCCGCTGTAGCCCAGGGAGGCCGGGCGGGAGCTGGGGGTGCTGCTGGAGGGTGTAGACCTGGCCCTCTGGAGAAGGGAGGCACCCAGAATCAGGAGAGTGGCCCTGTGACAGTCCCAGATAACCCCACCCCCGTTCCACATACAGCTCTTGGGGAGACTCCCCAAGCTGCCAGGTTCAGAAAGCAATAGTATGGCACAGACTTGGCCAACAAAGGGCCTGTGACCACCTCACAGCCTAGGCTCCAAGTCCCAGGGAGGGGTGCATCCCTGGGGTCACATTCCCCAGAGGGAAGGCAGCCAGGCCACTTACTGGGTGAAAGTCGTCCTCATCATCAGAGAGCCCTTCAAAGAGGAAGCCACCTGGAGGGGGAGAACAGATTTCAGGAGGAAGAACAGAAAGACACAGGCGCAGCTCCAGAATCTCAGCTCGATACTCTCCAAATTCGCATTTTCATTTCTCCCCTTGGAAAATTACAGGACAGATGCACTCGCTGACTCAAACCGAGAGTTCCCGAGGAACACCCTCTGCCAGCGCTATACATAGCTGCTGAGTAAAGCATTTCCCTGGGCCTCTGCCGGCTCCCGAGGGGGCCCACACGACACTCTCCTGGGACTCACCTGGCATGTCCCGGTACGAGCTGGAGGGCGTGCTCCGAGAAGAGGAGTCAGCCCCCGGCAGCGGCGTGCTGCCTGCCACCGAGTGCAAAACCAGGACAATGGCATTGACTAGGGCCGGGTGAGCAGGTACCAACCTGGAACAGAGGCAGGGAGAAACCCAAGGGTGAAGAAGAAAGAAAGAGCACCCTTGCCATGACAAGGGTCTGGGTGGCCCTCGGAAATATCAAGCCCCCGTGCCCGCCCTGAAATTCCTCAGTCCTCAGCACCTCGTTCCAGCTGGCTCTGTCCTCCTCTGCTCTGCCCCCAGCAACAGTGGCAAGGCCGTCAGTCCTGGGATCCGTTGTAAATGCTTCCCCTTCCCCTCAGCGTTATGAGACAGGACAGCCTGGGAGGCTCAGGGATCAGTCTTTGGTCTCCACCCTACCACTGCCCAGGGGACGTCCCAGGTCCCCCTCTCTTCACTTGGGGGATGGGAGGAGAGCATTTTTCCTTCATTTGCAAAAGAAGAGACATAACCTCTGCTGTCCAGTCTAGCTCTAAAACAACAGGGATCTAGGCACCGGCTCCCTCCCCCAGCTTCACATCCCTCAAAGGATCCTTCGTAGCTACTGAATGAGAGCTACACTGAGCCCAGCCCACAAGGCCACCTCCCTCAGACCCTGCTCCACCCCCACAGCAATACCTGTTCCTGCCCTTGGGCTTGTCGCTCCCCCACGGCACCCTGCTCTTTCTCACCTCCTGACACATTAGAAGGTCAGGGACTGGGCTCCAAGAGCCAGATGCAGGGCAACTGTTAGGCTCTGGCCCGACCGTATGGAGAGATAGGGTACTCTTTAATAAGATGGGTATACTTACGTGTCGAGCATGTTGGGATCAGCAAAGACAGAGAAAAGGTCCTTGTCCTGGAGAACCCCTAAGGAGAACAGGACTCACCTCAGACACTGAAACCTGGCCAGATCCAGGAGGAAGAGGCGTTAGGCCTCAGAGCAACTGGCTCAACAGGGACACAGAATCACAAAGCACCCCACGTAAGAAGTGGAAGAAACAAAGCACCAAGCAGCACAACAGAGTGCTCTCCATCTTGTTCCCTGCTCGCCACCCCACTCTGCAGTTAAGTCACGTACTGGGTACTGACACGCCAGTCTCTTTTCCCCATTATCTCTGGGTTCTTCCCGGATCCATCAAGGTGGGCAAGAAGTCCTCCCTGACTGCTGTGGTTTGGGCTAACCGCTGCCCTCACCTGATCCTCACAGTTTCATTTATGATGTCAGTTAGGCTGAGGGGCTGACAGCTCGTGGAGGGCTAGGTATGCGGGACGCGTCCTGGCTCTCCCCTCCGCCCCACGGGACCAGTGATTCTTCAAAAGATGGCCAGAGTCTCTTTAGGGTGACTGCCTTCTTCCGGGTGCTGCTTCTCCAACAACTGCTACTTCCTCAAATTCAGCTCCGTACTTACCGAGAGCGATGGGGTCACTGCTGAGGCCGGGGGTGGCCACAATGATCTGATCCAGAGACTCCTTATTGCTGAGCATCTTAAAGACCTGCAGGAGAAATGGGGAGGGCTGAGCTCAATCCACTCAGCAGGTTCCCACACTCTGCTTAAGTACTTGCTCCCTCTAAGTGCCTGCGCACACAGCACTACAACGAAACAACAGCCCCACGAATCAGGTGAATCACGATCTCTTCTCCGAGATCGTGGCTTACTGGAGGAGAAACAAACAATTTTTTTTAAAAGGCAATATCATAGTAAACCTTCAATCTCTAGTCCTTCCCCCATCTGGATTGCTAAAGCTTCCAAAATCAAAGCTCTCGTTTCAAGCCAGTAACAAAGGTTTCTCTAGGTCCCGAAAGTCCTTTTGAATCTCCACACCACTATCATTTCCTAGTCACAGATATTGGGAAGTTTGCAGCTGTATCAATTTTGCTGATCAACTCTCCTACAGAAAGACATCAGTGCATTTCCCAGTGAGGAAATGCAGGTGAGGGGCAGTGGGCAGGCAGTTCAGCCAAATCCCAAGAATGAGGCCCAGCGGAGAACATGCGTGGATCCTTTGGCTGCAATCATATTCATTCCGTGAGGCCAATACCACGAGGGGTTGTGTCATTATCATTAGATGGAAATCAACACTACCTAGCTGAGACAGCCTCTTTCGGGGAAGACAGGGCCCTACTGAGACCCACAGAGACATGGCAAAAACTCCCCAAGGAACTCTTGGTAGCCATGGCAACGGGCTCCCAGCTCCCACTCTACGCCCCTCTCCAGCATTCACGCTCTCCTGCGGGTCTCGCAAGTCTCAGGCAGGGGCTGCACAGCACACACTCACCGCCTCCCTGTAGGAGGAGCTGCTGTGCAAGGCGGTGTGCAGCACCCGGAACTCCCGCAGGGCAGCCACTTTGTCCACAGGTTCTGTGGACAAGACACGCAGTTACCCTACAGCCCAGGCCCTGCCCGTGCTGAGGACACAGAACATCATTTCAGCATGTGGCCAGGTGCGGCTTGGTCTGCAGGTCCCCTCCCTCGTCACCCCACTAAGAATGTGAGTGCCCATTCAGGAAAACCCATTCATAGCACAGATGTGAAAACTGCACTCTTTCAAGCATCTTCAGGCTATCAAAGACAATCAGAGTCAACTTCCAGCAGAGAGGAATCTTACCACAAGAAAGAGACTGCCCTGATCAACATCCCACTGCAGGAATTCTAGAATTCTCACATTTGAAAAGGAAGAAGGTATACCCAACTCAGTAGACTTTTATACAGTGATTTAAAGTGCTGCAAGCCATCTGAACAATATGGAGCTACATTGACACAATATGTTAAAAGAAACAGCACAAAGTTGTACGTGCGTTCTTTAATAAAACTGTATAAAATGTGGCAGTGTGCATGTGGTCCAAGGTTGCGGGGGGGTGGTGGTGACAAAGAAAACAACAGCACTTAGTAGGGTGACAGGATCCGGGGTAATCGTATTCCCTTTGATATTTTCTTTCAGGCTTCCTTAATATTATTTTTAATTAAAAAAAAAGAAAATTACACAAGGGACCAAGAAAACACACTGTACCTCTAGGGCTCTCACACAAACTTTCACCACCTGGTCCATATCAAGTATTTCCCTGGGACTCAGGGCTCCTCTTTGATGTTCGGAGAGTAAGATATGTACGTACACACACACACACATATATATATACATATATATATACATATATATGAAAGTTTAGCAGTTGTGTTAGTTTCACTCACCTGCTCTACTACCTAGGACATCAGTCCATTTCATAGGTGAACAAATGTGGGTTAAAGAAGGGGGAGCAGGTAAGAAGTTCACCCTGTGCCACACTTTTAAAAGTGCTGTTACCCTCACCTCCAACGGCTACTGGTGATCCTGTAGACTGCGTGCTGCCCAACTAACTCCAGGAGCACCACTCCCAAAGCTAGGCGAATGGCCCCCCTGTGGCTCCATGTGGAACCACATCCTCACCTACAGTTCTAACTGGGAGGATTCTCTCCTGAGAGATATTCATCTTAAGCAAAGGATCTACTTTATTCACTCAACAAACATATACTAGGCATTTACTCCATGGCTGGTTTTGGGCAAGGCACAAGAATGTAAAAAGTAAGAGCCCCTGACATCAAGGAACTCTTCGGACAGCAGGAGAAACACGACTAGATCAAACAAAAACCAAACAATGACCAAATACCATGATGAGGACCTCAGCAGAGGCACAGACCCCAGCCAGAGCTCTAGGAACAGGAGGCCAACAGCCATTACGAACAGGGACGGCTAGGACAAAGACCTGTCTCCCAGGAGAGACCACTTGAGAGGGTGTTTAAGGTAGAGCTGATGTTTACTAGGGAGAGAAGGCAGTCCGAGCTGAAGCGAAAACACGCGTAAAGGCATGGAGGAATAAAACAAGGCGCTCTGAAGGACCGGCACGTCTCTTTTTGAGATGGAGCCTGGGGAACACACCCCTGGCTCAGACAGCAGGCTGAGGAGATCCCGAAGGGATCTGTGGCCCTCCATGGAGAACCACCAAAGAGATCTAGGTGGGAAGGGAAGGTCTGACAGATTCTCCTCCTACGGGCGCTAATCTAGTGGGAGATCAAAAAATGGGCTTCCCGGAGGGTAGGCGGAGGTGGAAGAGGGAGAGGGGGTGGGTAAACGGTAATGGGAAAAAAAGACAGTAAAAAATAACGTAAATTAACAAATAAGTAAAATGCGAAGGTGAAGAAAAAGAAATGTGCTTCCTTTTGGAAGAACACTCAAGGATACAATATCTAAAATGCCGTCACAAAACTGTTTTCAGGTCTAAAAGTTTATTTTTACCTCCCAATTAAAATCCATTTGTTTCTGAAATAAATCTCCAGGCCCTGGCTGGATAGTTCAGTTGATTAGAGCATCATCCAGATTCGCTAAGGTTTCAAGTTTGATCCCCGGTCAGGGCACATATAAGAATCGACCAAGGAATGCATCAATAAGTGGAACAGCAAATCTGTCTCTCCCCTTTCCTCTCTCAATCTCTCTCTGTCTCTCTCAAAATCAATCGATTAAAAAAAAAAAAATCTCCAGGCAGAAGCAGGGGGTGGGAAGGAAAGGATTCTTAATATCTTAAGCGGATAATCAGCTAAGAGTCACGGTTGTCTCTGGGACATCTCTGAGTTAATCTCACCTTTTGGAAGTAGGAAGCAGCCAGCCCAGTGAAAAGAACATGGGCTCTTGAGCCAGGAAAACCTGCCTTCACATCCCAGCACTTGAATTCATTTTCTAAGTAGGTGACCTTGAACAAATACCTTTCTAACCCTCTTTTTCCTCATCTATAAAACGCTAATTTTGTTACCTAACCTGCAGGGCCACTGTAATGGCAAAATGAGATATTAAGGAGAAACAATCTGGCTGGAAGAAGCAACAAATGTTACTTTCCTTCTGTCAATGCCCTCCAGCCAAAGACCGGTGAGGCTCACTTGCAGAATGCACACCACTGATTTCCGTGGGTGTCTCAATACGAGGCTATTAGAAAGGACTGACGCCGGCCAAGATGGAGGTGTAGGTAGGCACACTTTGTCTCCTCGCACAACCAAAAGGAGGACAAGAACAAATTTGAAAACAAAAAAAATGCCCAGAACTGCCAGAAAATCAAACTGTATGGAAGTCCGACGACCAAGGCGTTAAAGAAACATTCATTCAGACAGGTAGGCGGGGCGGAGAGGACGTGCAGCAAAGCTGTGGCTGGTGGACCGGTGGTCCCACATTTGCGTGCGGATAAATCGGGAGGAACAACTGGGGAGTGAGAGAGACCGTGCAACCCAGGGTTCCAGTGCAGAAAAAGAAAGCCTCAAAACCTCTAGCACTAAAAACCTGTGGGGGTTGCGGCAGTGGCAGAAACTGTCCGTCTCACAGGAGAGTTCACTGGAGAGACGCACAGGGTCCCAGAATGTACACAAACCCACCCACCTGGGAATCAGCACCAGAAGGGCCCAATTTGCTTGTGGGAGGCAGGGGTAGTGACTGAGAGCCGGTGGAGAGCCAAGCAAGTGGCACTGTTCCCTCTCAGACCCCTCCCCGACATACAGCAGCCACAAGGCAGTGTTGTGGGTTGCCCTGCCCTGGCAACACCTAAGGCTCCGCCACTCACACCATAATAAGCGTGGGGAGACAAAAAAAAAAAAATATATATATATATATATGGCTCAAATGAAAGAACAGATCGAAGCTCCAAAGACAGAACTAAGCCATGAAGGGACAGCCAACCTAACACACGCAGAGTTCAAAATACTGGTAATCTGGATGCTCACAGAATCAGTGGAGTATGTTCGCAAAATGGAGGAAAACGTGAAGGCTATGCAAAGTGAAATAAAGCAAAATGTTTAGGGAATCCACAGTGAAGGGAAGGAAACAGGGACTCAAATCAATGATTTGGGGCAGAGAGAAGAAAGAAACATTCAACCGGAACAGAATGAAGAAACAAGAATCAAAAAAAAGGAGAGGCTGAGGAACCTCTGGGACAACTCTGAACGCTCCAACATCTGAATCATGGCGGTGCCAGCAGGAGAAGAGGACGGGCAAGACACTGAAAACTTATTTGAAAAAATAATGAAGGAGAACTTCCCCAATCTGGCTAAGGAAATCGAGTTCCAGGAAGTCCAGGAAGCTCAGAGAGTCCCAAAGAAGTTGGACCCAAGGAAGCACACACCAAGGCACATCCTTGTACGTTACCCAAGATTAAAGATAAGGAGGCGATCTTAACAGCAGAAAGAGAAAAGGAGACAGTTATCTACAAAGGAGTTCCCAGAAGACTTGCAGCCGATTTCTCAAAAGAAACCTTATAGGCAAGAAGGGGCTGGAAAGAAGTATTCAAAGTCATGAAAGACAAGGACCTACGTCCAAGATTACTCTAGCCGGCAAAGCTATCATTTAGAATGGGAGGGCAGATGAAGTGCTTCCCAGACACAGTAAAGTTAAAGGAGTTCATCATCAACAAGCCCTTATTAAATGAAATATTAAAGGGACTAATCTAAGAGAAAGAAGATGATCAAAAATATGAACAGTAAAATGACAACAGACTCACAACTATCAACAAGGGAACCGAAAAATACAAAAACAAAAAGAAACTGAGCAAACTGCTAGAACAGGAACAGAATCACAGAAATGGAGATCACATGGAGGGTTATCGGTGGGAGGGGGAGGCGGGAGAATGGGGGAAAAGGCACAGGGAATAAGAAGCATAACTGGTAGGTACAAAATAGACAGGGGCAGGTTAAGGATAGTATCGGAAAGGGAGAAGTCAAAGAACTTATATATATGATCCATGGACATGAACTAAGTGGGGAAATGCTGGTGGGAGGCGGGGTGCAGGGGAGAGGGGAATAAAGGGGAGAAAAAAAATGGAAAAAAATTAAACAATAAAAAATAAGACACACACACGAAAAAAGAAAGGACTTACTACAGGATTTGGGCTTTGGCTGGGTGAGTTGCCGGGAGGTTTAAGGAGGCGGGGTTTGGCTTTGGATTGGATGCTGTCAGGAAGTGGGAAGTGGGGGTGACTTTATGATTGGGTACCTTAATAATT
>PVJD01019566.1:0-11373 GCA_004026545.1 Mormoops blainvillei
GTCTTTAACCTTTGGCGTTTTAGTTGTGATGTGTCTTGGTGTGGGCCTCTTTAGGGTCATCTTGTTTGGGACTCTCTGCGCTTCCTGGACTTGTATGTCTGTTTCCTTCACGGAGTTTGGGAAGGTTTCTGTCATTATTTTTTCAAATAGATTTCCAGCTCCTTGCTCTCTCCCCTCTCCTTCTGGCACCCCAGTGATGCGAATGTGGTACGCCTGAAGTTGTCCCAGAGGCTTCTTACACTATCCTCATTTTGGGGGGAGGATTCTTTCTTTCTTCTTGCTGTTCTGATTGGGTGTTATTTGCTTCCTTATACTCCAAATAGCTGATCTGATTCTCGGCTTCAACCGCTCTACTGCCGATTCCCTGTAAATTGTTCTTTATTTTAATTAGTGTATCCTTCAGTTCTGACTGGTTCTTTCTTACGGTTTCCATGCCCTTTTTTATGCTGCTGAAGTTCTCACTAAGTTCACAGAGCATCCTTAAAACCAGTGTTTTGAACTCTGCATCTAGTAACTTGCTTGTCACCATTTTGTTTAGTCTTTTTCTGGAGTCTTGATCTGTTCTTTCATTTGGGCCATGTTTCTTTGTCTCCTCATTTGGGCAACCTCCCCATGTTTGTTTCTATGTATTAGGTAGAGCTGCTTTGACTCCATGTCTTGGTAGTGTGGCCTAATGTAGTAGGTGTCCTGTAGGGTCCAGTGGCACAGCCTCCCCTGTTACCCAAGCTGGCTACTCGAGGTGCACCTACTCTGTGGGCCGTGTACACCTTTGTGTTGTGGTTGAGCCTTGACTGCTGTTGGGACATGGAAGGTCAACCACCGCCTGTGTTCTGTCCGGGTTCACACAGCATGAGCTACAAAGTGATCTGCATGTGGCTACTACTTGTGCTGGGCTTGGAGGTGCCCAGGTGAGGCCTAGCAGTGAACCAAGGCCGTCTGCCACTAGTGCCAGGCCTGGGTGGCAAGGTCAGCCATTGCCTATGTTCTAGGTGAGACAGATTGTGCAAGCCAGGTTAATGGAGTCTCACGTATGATGTCCACCTGGTGGCTCTGTGGCTCTGTGGGGTGAGGGCTCAGAAAAGGAACATGGGCTTCTGAAAACACTGTTGCTTCAGAGGGCAGAACTGGGGCCACATGGGAGTCACAAGTACCAGATGGTCATTCGCCTTTATTGGGCAAACCAAAACCACTCACCCTCAGTTTGCCCCTTCACCACAGAGTGTGGGCAGGGGTACGGCTCCACGTCCTCTTCTCAGAAAGGAAAACTGAGACCCAGAATCCTGAGGTGTGGACCAAGGAGACAAAAAAATTCAAACGCCCTCCCTGGAGACAGTCCAAAATCACACGCAGTCCTTCAAATGTGCCACAGCCTGTCCCATTTCTCCATCAGCCATCTGCAACTGGCCGCCTTTGCTTCGTTCTACTTTTATTTCTAAAACACAGTTCCTTTAACTCTTGATTCAGCCATATTTTACAGCAGGCAACTCTTCAGATGTTTCATGCACTCAAACCTATGTGTCTTTCCTGATATATTTCCTCTTCATTTGTTAAATCTTACTTACCTTCACCCAACTCAGTATTACCTTCTCCTTTAAGTTTCACTCTATTTCTCCAGTCAGTAGTAATCATGCCTTTCTTCTATTCCAGTGGCAATTTTGGAATTTTGTAATATTTTTACTTTAATTACATATCTCCCTCTTTAGATAAGATTTAAATCATTTTTATTTTTTTATTGCCATATACTTTATACATAGAAAATGATTATTGGATGAATGAATGGATAAATTAATGATTAAATAAATGGTATAATTTTTTACAGCCGAGAGACACACAAGATCGCAGTATTTTATGTTGCTGAAGGACAAGAAGATAAACATTCCATTCTCACCAATACAGGAGGAAGTCAAGCATATGAAGATTTTGTAGCTGGTCTTGGTTGGGAGGTACTGTTGTCAAATTATACCAAATATCATCTTATTTCTATTTGGAAGCATTAGTGTTCCTTTTTTCTTTCTAACTTATTTTGGAAGCATTATATTAGGAGAATCAACAACTATACAGTGGGTTTGTTATTGTTTCTGCCTTATATCTCATCTGCAAAGGCAGCAGCAGTTGGCATTTCGAACTGAAAATTATTGACTATTTTATAAGACAATATATTGTCAGAGAGTATGAAATGCATAGGTTTAAAGATCTGGAGTTTCTTCACAGCAGTGACCGCTAGACAGGTAGTCTTCACAGTAAGATACGAGTGTTCTTAGGACTATACCAGGGCTTTCTAGGGGGCACGTCAGCATTCTTAGTTGAGGAGATTAGTTTCCAGATAGCTTCTCAACTTCACTAAAATTAATGCCTGAGAACCCTTCTGTAGTCCCTTTCCTCTTTTTTTCCTCTTTCATTTTTGTAAAAGAAAGGCTTACCACTCAGTCCCCCAAGTTTTACATTGCCCCAGTAGGTTTGGCACCAAAAAACAGATAGTTCATTCAAGAGGGCATATTCCTGAGAGAGAGTATCTCTGAAAGCAAAACAAGAAATATGGAAAGGTACTGCACTTTAAGCCTTCCTGACAGCCAACTCATGTGAAGGTTCCTGTATCAAATCTATCTTAGAATTATAACTCAGAAGTGAGGTATTTATCACAGAGGTTTGTATTAATATGTTTATTTTCATTGAAAAATGACATGTCAGACATGTTCTAACAGAAAGTGAATTTAATGGGGCTGATTGATATGTCATTAAGTTAGTAGCCGACATTTTATACATATTATAATCAGCAAAATTTATAGCTCTGAGATTTTGATGAAAATATATTTAAACCACATGTGTAACATACAGTACACTAGCAATTATATCTTTTGCAACAGTTTAAACTTACGATGAACATTTTCAGTATAATTGTCAATTTAATACATAATTTCTCAAAATTCTTGTAGAGAATACGTGAGCAAAATTGTTGAAGACCACTGCACTAGACTGTAAGCTACTAGAGGGCGGGCACTTTCACCTCATTGTTTTTTCTTATTGAATCCCACTTCTTTGCACAGTGTCTAATACATAAGCATTTAGCATTCAGTATATATTTTTATGGCTGAATATTTCCTTACCTGCTATTTCATCCTCGGTGAGTTACTTGAGTTATCTAGGCTTGTTTGCTTATTTGTCAAAGGTAATATACCTTTTTACACAAGAGATGTGATGTGAAGGTCAGATGAGATTATATATGTGAAAATAATTTGGAAAACAAAAAGGAACATTATAAATAGATTTTATATTTAAAAAAACAACAATATTGGTAATAAGTATTAATAAAAGCAAGCGACTTAGGAAAAAGAACAAATTAGGAGTACTGATGCATCCTGATTTCAAAATTTAGTACAAAGCAACGCTAATGTACTAAACATTAAACATCAAACAGCGTGGTACTTGCTTCACAATAGACATCTATCAATGGAATAGAATTGAGAAATAAATATACACATGTGTGGTCAGCTGATTTCCTTTCTTCTCTTTTCTTTTCAGTATATTTTATTGATTAAGCCTCACAGTGGTCCCATTTTTTTCCCCGTTGGCTCCCTCATTCCAGTACCCCCATTCCCTCCAGCAGTTCCCCCACTTAGTTCATGTGCATGGGTCGTACATATAAGTTCTTTGTCTTCTCCATTTCCTATACTATTCTTAACATCTCCCTATCTATTTTGTACCTACCAATTATACGTCTTAATCCCTGTACCTTTTCCCCCATTTTCCCCCTTCCTCCTCCCAGCTGATAACCCTCCAGATGATCTCCATATCTATGAGTCTATTCCTGTTCCAGTTGTTTGCTTAGTTTGTTTTTGTTTTTTTAGATTCAGTTGTTGATAGTTGTGAGATTGTTGTCATTTTAATGTTCATAGTTTCGATCTTCTTCCTTTTCTTAGATAAATCCCTTTAACATTTCATATAATATGGGCTTAGTGATGATGAACTCCTTTTACTTTACCTTGTCTGAGTAGCACTTTATCTGCCCTTCCATTCTAAATGATAGCTTTGCTGGATTGAATAATCTTAGTTGTAGTTCCTAGCTTTCCTTGACTTTGAATATTCCCTGCCAGCCCCTTCTTACCTGCAAGGTTTCTTTTGAGAAATCAGCTGATAGTCTTATGGGAACTCCTTTGTAGATAACTCTTTTCTATTCTCTTGCTGCTTTTAAGATTCTCTCATTATCTTCAACCTTTGGCATTTTAATTATGATGTCTTGGTGTGGTCCTCTTTGGATCCAACTTGTTTGGGACTCTGAGCTTCCTGGACTTGTATGTCTATTTCCTTCACCAAACTGGTAAAGTTTTCTTTCATTATTTTTTCAAATAGGTTTTCAGTTTCTTGCTCTTCCTCTTCTTCTGGCACATCTATGATTTGGATATTGGTACATTTAAAGTTGTCCCAGAGGTTCCTAAACCTCTCCTCATTTTTTTTTTTTAAATTCTTTTATCTTCTTTCCATTCCAGGTGAATGTTTATTTCCTCCTTTTGTTCCAAATCATTGATTTGAATCCTGGCTTCCTTTCCTTCACTGTTGGTTCCCTGTATATTTTTCTTTCTTTCAATTTGTATAGCCTTCTCTTCTTCCTTTATTTTGTGTCCTTACTCAATCATTTCTCTGAGCATCTTGATCACCAGTGTTTTGAACTCTGCATCTGACAGGTTTGCTATTTCTGTGTTGCTCAGTTCCCTTTTGGAGTTTTAGTCTAGTCTTTCATTTGGGCCATATTTCATTGTCTCCTCAATTTGACAGCCTCCTTGTATTTCTGTGTGTTGGGTAGAGCTGCTTTGACTCCCCATGTTGGCACACCTGTTACATTGTAAGGGGCAGAGCCTTAGGTATTCACTTAGGCGGTAAAACCTCCTTTGCTGCTTTGTGACACTGTATGTAGGGGAAGAGTCAAAGAGTGAACAATGCCACTTGCCCAGCTCTCACCCCTTTCTATTCACTTACCCTTCTTCCCATGACTGGTGCCCTTCAAGCTGCTGCCCTGGTGCTGATTTCCACAGTAGGTGGGTTTACATACCTTCTAGGACCCTGTGGGCCCTTTAAACAGACTCTCGTGAGAGATCAACAGTTTTCTTCTGCTTCCCCAGCCCCCACTTGTTTTTACGTCCAGAGGTTATGAAGCTTTATTTTTTCTGGCACTAGAACCCTGGGCTGCATGTTTTGGCCTGGAGCTGGGATCTCTCGCTCTCCAGTTGTCCTTCCTGGTTTTTATCCATGGCGAGTGAATGTGGGACTGCCCATTCCAACAGCCACTGCCACTGCTGCCTTGCCATCTCGCCTAGCCACACCCCTTCCTCTGTGCCCCTCCTACCCATCCGAATGAATGTTTCTTTAAATACTTGGTTGTCAGACTTCCATACTGTTCAATTTTCTGGCTATTCTGGTTGGTTTTTGTTTTTGGTTGTTACCCTTCTTACAGTTGTGCGAGAAGGTGAAACGTCTCTATCTATGCCTCCACCTGTGTGGGGCTCCCAACTGTATACTCAACTATTTTCAATAAGGGTGCCAAGATCATCCAGTGGAGAGAGAATACTCTTTTCAACAAATGGTGCAGGAATAATTGCATAGCCACATGCAAAAGAATGAAGTTGGACTCTTATCTCACACTGTGTACAAAAACTAACTCAAAATGGATCAAAGACAAAAATTAAGAGCTAAAGCTATAAAACCCTTAGAAGACACAAGATGGTAAATCTTCACGACCTTAAATTTGGCAAGGGCTATTTTTGCAGCTTTATCGAAGTATAATTTACAAATAACGGGGATTTTTAGATATGACACTTAAAATATGAGCAGCAAAGGGGGGGAAATCAATAAATTGGACTTCATTAAAATTTACACTTTTGTACTTCAGAGGACATTATCAACAAATTGAAAAGACAACCCACAGAATTGGAGAAATTAATTGCAAATCACTGACATCTAAAATATGTTAAGAACTTACAAAAATCAGTAATTAGAAGACAATCCAATTTAAGAAAGGGCCAGAGGACCTGAAACAAACATTTCTCCAAAGAAGATATACAAACAACCAATATGCACATGAAAAGATGCCTGTCATTATTACCTATAAGAGAGGTGCAAATCAAAACCACAATGAGATACCACTCAGTAGGATGGCAAGAATCAAAAAATCAGATAGCAGTAATAACAACTGTAGACTAGGATTTGGGGCAGTCTGAACCCCATACACTGCCAGTAGGAATGTGAAATAGTGAAGCTGCAGTGAAAAACAATCTGAGAGCTCATCAAACAGCAAAACATTAAATTACTGTATGACCAGGACCTCCACTATTAGGCAAATACCCAAGAGGGGTAAAAGTATATGTTCCCATAAAAAACTTATTCATGTATAATAGCCAAAATGTGGAAACATCCCAAATTTCTATCAGTGGATGGACAGATAAACAAAGTATGGAATATCCATATTTTGACAGTGTTATGACAGTGTTATTCATTCATAGAAAGGAATGAGGGACTGACATATACTACAATGTGGATGTACTTGGAAAACATCAAGCTAACTGAAAGAAACCAGTCACAAAGACAATGTTTATGGTCCATTTATATGAAATATCCACAGTAGGGGTATGTGTGTGTAAATACAGAAAATAGACTATCAGTTGCTTAGGGCTGGTTGTGGGGGATGAGAAAGATTGGGGTATGATAGCTCAAGGGTGTTTTATCACTTCTTTTTGAAGTGATAAAAATTTTCTAAAATTGATTGTGGTGATGACTACACTTATCTGTGAAAATATTAAAATCCATTAAGTTTTACAGTGGGAACTTTCACTTTGGGGAAGATCAAGCAAACAAACTCTTCCTGTTCTTCATACTAAGTACAGCAAAAACCCTGGCCATCACACAGAAAACAAGCATAAGAAGACTGAAAGGTGAAGAGAAATCAGACCAACGAGGGACTTCAGAACCAAGAAATGGCAGGAGTATGGGTTCTTGGGATTTTCATTTTGCCTTATATAGCTTCAGACGCAGAGCCGAAGAAGCCAGCAACCTAGAAACATCAGCGAGCACAGGAAAAGACAATAAAACACTCTTTCTAACCAAAGGACCAGGAAAGGAACAAGAAAAACAGAACATTTTAGACCATAACTGCTGTACTCCTGCCAAATACCACAGAAAATACTGTGACAACCCAATCCCCACTCCTAACAACAAAAGTTAATTAGGGAGCCTAGACTTCTACCTTCACAAGAGTATAATGAGGCATCTCAAACTCTACACCAGAGCAGCATCAGATAATGTCAGAGAAGGGCAGTACAAAGCCAAGACTTTCATCTTTGCCAACTGATAACCAGTCCCATCCATTACCCACAAAACAGTATCAATGGATACTACAGGAGGAACCTAGAATTCCATCTGCAATCAGCAACATTAGATGCCCCTGCTTCTCTCCACTGGAATAGGTCAGAGGGGACAGAGTGGAGAATTAGACCTTTCACTGTCACCCACCAGTAATGAGACCACCCCTACCGCAATGTCAGTAAACACCACATAGGAAACCAAAACTGTTACCTCCACTTAGCAGTAATAAGGATCTCCCCTGCCCAGGTATTAACATGCGTCAAGTAGGGAACCTGTACTTCAACCTCCGCCTGTCAATGCTAAGGTTGCACGGCATCTGCTCCTCTGACGGAGCTGTCACAAAACAACCAGCTAAAGCAGAAGATTTAAATAAATAAGACTTAAATAAGGTATGTTATAGTCTCATAATATAATATGGAACGTTCAGGCTTCGATCAGAAATTTTACAAAGAACCAGGAAAACCTCAAAATGAATGAAAAGACAATAGATGCCAACACCAAGATGACATATAGAAATGCTTCAACAAACAATTAAGAACACAGTTGAAACAAATGAAAAATAGAGAAGTCTCAGCAAAGACATGGAAGATACAAAGAAGAACTAAATGGAAATCTTAGAATTAAAAATACATTAACAAATATAAAGCTCAGTAGATGAACCCAGCAAGTCAGGTAGAGATAGGTGTACAGAAGAATCAGTAAACTGGAGGATAGAGTAGTGAAGACTAATCTGAACAGCAGAAAGAGAATAGACTTAAAGATAATGAGACATGTGACAGAAGATCTAGCATTCCGGTTTTCTGATTTCTGAGTCCTGGGAGGAGAGGAGAAAGAGGTTCAGTCTGAAAAACACTTGAAGAAATAATGTCGAAAACTTCTCAAATTTGGCAAAAGGAATAAAGCTAATTAAGCTGTAGATCAAAGGAGCGTAATAAAACACAAACAAGATAAATCAGAAGAAACCCGTACTAAAACACATTATAATTAAACTTACAAAATCTACAGATAAAAAAATTTCAAAGGCATAGAGAGAAGAATTGTACCTTATCTGTAAGTGAAAAACAAAGTAATAGTGGAATTTGCATCAGAAACTGTGGGGGCTAGAGGAAGTGACATAAATATTTTTCAAATGCTAGGGAAAAATACCTACCAGTATTCTCTACCTAGGGAAGGAATGAAGCAAAACATTCTCAGATGAAGTCTACCTACAGAATTTGTTTTCAGCAGACCTACCCTAAAAGAATCACTAAAAGAGGTTCTGTTAACAGAAAGGAAATGATAAAAGGAACCTTGGAACCTCAGGAAAAAAAGCATGGCAAGAAAAAATATGAATAAATACACTCGGCTTCTTTTGAGTTTACTTAATTATGTTTGCTGGTTGTGCAAAAATTATTTTACTATCTGATGTGTTTTTAAATGTAGTGCCATTAAAATATTCATGGTAATTATATTACAGACAGGGAAAGAAAGTATAGGGTCATATAATGAGGTAGGGTTTCTGTATTTCACTCAGACTGGTAAATGATAACATGCCTAGTCTTTGGTGTTATGTGCATGTAATTCAAAGAGCAATCACTAACAAACATTCACCAAAAGATATGCTCAAAGTGATAAATAAAAATGGAATTCTAGAAAACAAGTAAGTTATAGGCAGCAGGAAAAATAAAACAAACAAACAAAAAGGCAGGCTTAAGCCCTAACACATCAGTCATTACTAAATATGTCTAAATATACTAAAAAATCGACAAACTGGATTAAAAAACATGACCCACATATGCTATATAAAAGAAGCTCCCTTCAAATGTAACAATATAGACTGGTAGAAAGTAAAAGGATGGAAAAAGTTATATTCTGCAAACATTAATCAAAGGAAAGCCAGAGATTCTACATTAATAGTAGATAAGGTAGACTTCAGAGCAAAGAAACTTACCAGAGACACATGGGACATTATGTAACAAAAAAGGATCACTCTACCAAGAACACATAACAATCACAAATGTGCGGCAAACAGTAGAATTGCAAAATATGTGAAGCAAAGCTGATAGAACTGATGAAAGAAACAAATCCACAATTATAGATGGAGACTTCACCCCTCTTTCAACAACTTGAGCAAACTAGACAGAAAATGAGCAAGTATGTAGAAGAACTCAACACCATCACCAAGAAAATTTAATTGATGTTTATATAGCACTCTGCCTGACAGTGACAGAACACACACTCAAGTACCCAAGATAGACCATATATTGGACCATAAAAAACAGACTTCACACTTAAAAGCATTGGAATCACATAGTGTATTTTTCAACTATAGTGGAATCAAACTTGCAATCATAAACAGGAAAATTTCCAAACACTTAGAATGGTTACATACTATATAATTTCATTTGTATAACATTCTTGAAATGACAGTTTTAGTAGTAAAGAACAGATTAGTGATTGCCAGGGATTAGGGAGGAGGTGTGGTAGGAAAGAAGTGGGTGTGGCTCATGTAACAGGGCAACATGAGGGATCCTTATGGTGATGAAAACTTCTCTCTTAACCTTATCAGTGTCAGTATTCTGGTTGTAATATAGTTTTTCATTGGGGGAATCTGGGACAAGGGTACATGGGATGTCATTATTATATCTTAACACTTCAGGTGAATTTTCAGTTCTCTCCAGATAAAGTTTATTTTAAAAAACAAGATCAGCAAGTGTTTCAGAAGTGTTTACATCAAAGAAACATTAAAATGAGATTTTCTTCTTTACATAATCAGATACATGACTTGAAAACAACTTCGTCACTAAAACAAAACAAAACAAAACAAAAATCTACACTAAGATACTGTTTTCACCCATCAGATTAGCAAAGATTATAAAGTTTGAGAATATATTTGAGAGGATGCAAGGGAAACAGCTATCTCATACCCTGAGCCCCGCCCCGCCCAATTTTCACTCCCACCCAAGCTGTTTCCAGTGGCTTTCCCATATGAATGGTTCACCTTGGCCCATGCTTCAGATTTTCCTAAAATACCTCAAACAAGCAGCATCTGGCTTCGGTGAACTCGGTACCTATCACTAAGTTGCCCAGGCCTGGCACTAGCAGCAGTCGGCCTTGGTTCGCTGCTAGGCCTCACCTGGGCACCTCCAAGCCCAGCACAAGTAGCAGCCACATGCAGATCACTTTGTAGCTCATGCTGTGCAAGCCCGGACAGAACACAGGCGGTGGCTGACCTTCCATGTCCCAACAGCAGTCAAGGCTCAACCACAACACAAAGGTGTACACGGCCCACAGAGTAGGTGCACCTCGAGTAGCCAGCTTGGGTAATAGGGGAGGCTGTGCCACTGGACCCTACAGGACACCTACTACATAAGGCCACACTACCAAGACATGGAGTCAAAGCAGCTCTACCTAATACACAGAAACAAACACGGGGAGGCTGCCCAAATGAGGAGACAAAGAAACATGGCCCAAATGAAAGAACAGATCAAGACTCCAGAAAAAGACTAAACAAAATGGTGACAAGCAAGCTACTAGATGCAGAGTTCAAAACACTGGTTTTAAGGATGCTCTGTGAACTTAGTGAGAACTTCAGCAGCATAAAAAAGGGCATGGAAACCGTAAGAAAGAACCAGTCAGAACTGAAGGATACACTAATTAAAATAAAGAACAATTTACAGGGAATCGGCAGTAGAGCGGTTGAAGCCGAGAATCAGATCAGCTATTTGGAGTATAAGGAAGCAAAAAACACCCAATCAGAACAGCAAGAAGAAAGAAAGAATCCTCCCCCCAAAATGAGGATAGTGTAAGAAGCCTCTGGGACAACTTCAGGCATACCACATTCACATCACTGGGGTGCCAGAAGGAGAGGGGAGAGAGCAAGGAGCTGGAAATCTATTTGAAAAAATAATGACAGAAACCTTCCCAAACTCCGTGAAGGAAACAGACATACAAGTCCAGGAAGCGCAGAGAGTCCCAAACAAGATGACCCTAAAGAGGCCCACACCAAGACACATCACAACTAAAACGCCAAAGGTTAAAGAC
>PVJD01019567.1:0-11369 GCA_004026545.1 Mormoops blainvillei
GGGAGGGAGGGAGGGAGGGAGGGAGGGAGGGAGGGAGACAAATGTCCCATGCAAAAAAATTTCACATAGCTTATGAAGATACTCTTCCTTCAAAAAGTGAATATAACTCCCTAATGCTTAAGTGCGGGATGACCTTAGTGACTTCTTTCCAAAGAATACAGAGTGGAAAGGAGGAAGAGGGGAATAATATTACAGTGGAGAAACATGACAAACACCACCTCAGCCAGGTAATCAAGATCACCATCAAAGTCGGGTATCATGCTGACAGTATGTACCCTGGATATGATGTGATGAAAATGGCACTTTACCTCTGTGATTTTCCTCACAAAAACCCATAACCTCAGTCTAATTCTAAGAAATACATCACAAAAATTCTAATATAGGAAGGGGCATTCTACAAAATGCCTAACCAGTACTTCTCAAAACTGTCATGCTCATCAAAAATAAGGAAGAGCCCTGGCCTGTATAGCTCAGTGGACTGAGCATCGGCCTGAGAATCAAAGGATCGCCGGTTCAGTTCCCCAGTCAGGACATATGCCTGCGTTGCAGGCCAGGTCCCCAGTAGGGAGTGGCGTGAGAGGCAACCACACACATGTTTCTCTCCCTCTTTTTCTCCCTTCCTTCCCCTCAGTCTAAAAATAAATAAAATCTTAAAAAATAATAATAATAAGGAAAGAGAAGCTATCGCACCCAATAGTAGCCTAAGAAGACACAACAACCAAATGTAATATGGTATCTGGATGGGATCCTGGAACAGAAAAAAAAGACATTAGGTGAAAAAACAAAGAAATCTGAATAAACTAAAGACTTTAGTTAATAATAATACATCAGTATTGGTTCACTAATTAGGATGGTAACAAATATACCATACTAATGCGAGATGTTAATACTAGGAGAAACTAGGTCTGGTTTAAAGGGAACTCTGTAAAAGCTTAATGTTTCTGTATATCTAAAACTGTTCTAAAAATATATAGTCTATTTTCAAAAAGGTACAAGGACTGAAAAAGATATAACACGTAAAATTTTATTCATAAGAAAGCTAGATTGCCCATATTAATAACAGGCAAAGGAAGACTTCAGAGGTGGGACAAAAAGAAACATTTCATAATAACAATAAAATAGTTAATCCATCAAGGTATAACAATACTAAATATGTATACACCCAAAAGAAAGTGTCAAAGTCTATGAAGGAAAAACTGATAAAATTAAAAGGCTAAATAAACAGATCTACAATTAAAGAGATTTCAACACTCCTCACTCAGTAATTCACAAAACTAATATACATAATATCAGTTAGGATATGTAAAATTTGAAGAACGCTATCAGCTAACTGAACATATCGAAATTTACAGAACACTCCACAAAACAACAGCAAAATAGCTCTTTTTTAAGTGCACAGAGAAAAGTCACCAAGGTATACTATATGCTGGCCCATAAAACAAGCCTGGATAAATTTAAATTAATATAAATCATATAGAACATGTTCTCTGACCACAAACGAATTAAATTTAGAATCAATAACAGAAAGATAGCTTATAAAATCTCCAAGTTATTTAGAAATCAAATCACTCTTCTAAATAATCCACAGATAAAAGAAATCACAAGAGAAATCAGAAAATATTTTGAACTTAATGAAAAAAAAATCAACTTGTGAGCTATAGCTAAAGCAGTGTTTCGAAGAAAATTTATACCTTCAAGCCTTCTATCAGAAAAAAGTTTTTAATCAGTGATCTAAGTATCCACCTTAAGATGTTAATACAGAAAAAACATATTAAACCAAGAGTAAGCGGGGGGAAAATAATTAAAAGCAGAAATAAATAAAATTGAAAATGAATATGAAATAGCAATAGAAATCAGTATTTCTAAGTCAAGAAAAAGGCAAAAGGGAAGAATTACTAATACGAGAGATGATGAAAGGTATAGCATTACAGATGCTTTATACACTAAAAATATAATAAGAGATTATAAACATCTTCATGTCAATAAATTCAACCAATCAGAAGTAAATCTAAAAATTGACAGCAACCATCAGAAATAAGAAGCAAGGAAGGATTCTTTCCTACAACCTCACTCAGAGGGAGCAGTACCTGCTGGCACCTTGACTTCACACTTCTAGTCTCCAGAAATGTGACAGAATACATTTCTGTTACTTTAAACCACATGGTTTGTGGTAATTTAAGGTAAGCCTAAGGAAGCTTTGTGAATAATATTTTGGATGCAGTGGAATAAAAAATGTATTAAATTTAATGTCACTTGCTACTTCTTAGTGTGGGGCTACTAGAAAATTTAAAATTACATATATGGTTTAACACTATATTTCTAGTGAATAGCACCAATCTGGCTAGTGGCAATAAGGTAAGAAAAAAGAAAAGGCATACTGATTGGAAATTTAAAAGCAAGTCTGGCTTTTTCTGCAGACATTATGATTCTGCATGAAGAAAATCCTAAGAAATCTACATAAAAGCTACTAGAATTAAAAAATGAATTTAGTAAAGTAACAGAATATAAAGTCAATATGCAAAAGATTCAACTATTTTTATAAACTGCTAACAACTAAAAAAGAAATTTTAAAATATAGAATCACTTAAAAAGACAGTATCAAAAAAACATGAAATACTTAGGGATAAATTAAATAAAATATGTACAGGACCTATAAAATGAAAATACTTCAGAAAATAAACTAAAAAAACCCAAATAAATTGAGAGATATGCAATGTTAAAGTATCAGAAGGTTAAGCATTATTCAGATGTCAATTTTCCTGATAGATTTTTCTGTAGAAACTGACAAGCTTACTTGACAATTTATATGAAAATGCTACAGATCTAAATAATCAAAGTAATTTTGGGGAAAAAAGATAACATTGAAAGATAAACACTTCCTAATTCTAAGACTGGCTATGAAGTAACAGTAATGCAGACAAGATAATATTGGTATAAGGATAAAGATATAAACTAATGGAACAAAAAAGAGACCAGAATAGACCCACACTAAGAAAAAAATAAAAAGGGATCAGATTGCATATAACTTCCAAATGAGTTAAGAAGAGGGAGGGAGAAGGAGGGGGATGGAGGAAGAAAATGAGGAAGGGAGAAGTTCTACAGAAGAAAATAAAAAGGTGCTATAATAACTATCTCCCCGTCCAGATAGTGTTGATTAGGAGAAACCTCTCAGAAAAAGTAACATGTAAATGGAATAGTATATACAAGGGCTCTGAGGGAAAGAACCTGATAGTAGGCTGGTATAACAGATGCACAATAGACAAGGAGAAGATAGGCTAAAAAGACAAGGCTTTCAAACCAGAGAAAAATGTCTGTATTACATAATAGTTCACAATTCGATCTACTTTTTTGTCCGTCCCTACTACTGCTGCTCTCATTTCTCACCTAGATGCCTTCAAGTTGCTCTCTCAATCCATCCTTCACAATAGGGCCAAAGATATTTAACAGCTTAAAATCATTAAAGGGCTCCCTGTTCCTCACAATGTATGGTCTTAATTTCTTATTTGACTCTTAATACTCTTCATGACATAGCTTACTCCCCAGTTCGCTCCAAAACTACCTGTGCCAAACACTAAATTACTTGCACTTAAATATTGGGTTGGTCAAAAAGTGTGTATGTTTTTTTTCCTGTAGAAGAAAAAACACACTTTTCATTTTCACCAGTAATTTTATTGATTTGTATATTTTGATGATGATGGCTACCTCCCTCATGGTAGAACACTGATTGTTCTCAATTAATGTCTCGATTTGACAGCTATCAACTTCAACTGGTCTACCCTACAGTGGAGTATCGTCCAGCAAGAAATCTCCAGCACAAAACTTCACAAACCACTTCGGACCCACTCCATCAGTCACAGCACCATCTCCATACACTGTACAAATCTTTTTTCTGCATTTCATTGTATTTTTACCTTTCTTGGAATAACAAAGCGTAATATCCCAAAAATATTGTGCATTTTCTTCCATCTTCAATAAAATGGCTACACAAAAATTCACCAATTTTTTTTTTTAATGCATGCTGATATGACAGCTATCACAATACAATCTAACAGAATTGTCTCAAATGAAGTTAAGGACAACTAAGTGCTACTAGAGCCATCTTACGGGGAACAAAAACAAGCAAATTTTTTGGCAAGCCCAATAAAATACATCATTCTTTCATTACTTGGTGCCTTTTCACATCATTTTTTGAGTTTTAAATCCAATGTCTCCCATGTAAATCACCTCTAATTGACATAATTAGGTATCTCCCTCTTATGGCATCACTTGATCTATTCTAGATTTGTTGGGTTGTAGTTATGGTGCTTACTTATAAGACTTTATCATACTAGACTTTAATATTCAGATTGTATGTTATTCATCTTTTTATCCCTGGCAGATAGCATAGAACCTATTTAATAATTTTTTCATAATTAAAAAGATACTCATAGCTCTTATGCTTTTATATTTAAGCATCCCTAAGTTAAGACATAAACTGCAAATATATGATTTTTAAAAATATAGATTCAAGGAATCCTTTTAAATATTTCATATTTTTATAAAAATCCTGTGAAAAGACATTTCTGTAAGTCAAGAGATTATAAATCCAAATTTATAAATGTAAGGTTTGGTTGAAACAAAGTACACTAAGAAGCACATACCCCATAATATTACAGGAAGAATTAAGAATTCTTAGAGGGGCCAGGGCCGGGTAGCTCACTTGGTTAGAGCATCTTCCCCAAATGCCAAGGTTGCAGGTTTGATCCCTGGTCAGGGCACATATGAGAATCAACCAATGAATGAATAAACAGTTGGAACAACAAATCAATGTTTTTTTTTCTCTCTCTCTCAAGTCAATGAATTTTTTTTAAAAGAATTCTTATAAGAATATTATTATATTGTAAAAGTAAAATTAATAGACACCGAAACTTGTAGCAAGTCAGTAACAGGGAGAATTATGAATTTATACTTTATTCCTACTCAACGGATTCAAGTCAATATGCACATCTACAGTTTTCCACCTTGCTTTTTAATTCAGTTCTCAGTTAAATGCTGTATAGGAGTCCTAATGATCCACTACAAAGCAAGTAGTTCAAAAAACATTTACTTTTTCAAAGGTGAAGGACTGAGAAGTACAAATTGGTAGTTACGAAATAGTCATGGGGCTGTAAAGTACAGCATATGGTAGGTACCGGGTTGGCCAAAAAGTCCGTTACATTTTTTTCTGTACAATGGCTCTAGCAGTGTTTAGTTGTCTTTAACTTCATTCGAAACAATTTTGTTAGACTGTAGTGCGACAGCTATCATATCAGCATGCATTTTTAAAAACATTTATGAAAACTGGTGAATTTTTGTGTAGCCATTTTAATAGTGAAGATGGAAGAAGATAAGCAACATTTTCGGCATATTATGCTTTATTATTTCAAGAAAGGTCAAAACGCAACTGAAATGCAAAAAAGATTTGTGCTGATATGGAGAAAGTGCTGTGACTGATCAGACGTTTCAAAAGTGTTTTGGGAAATTTCTTGGTACTACTGACATTTTGGCCAAATAATTCTTTGCTGTGGGGCTTATGCATTGGAAGATGTTTAGCAGCACCCCGGCCTCTGCCCACTAGAAGCCAATAGTGGGAGATAGCTGACATACTCAAAATACCCAAATCGATAAAGCTATTGGTGAAAATGAAAAATGAGTGTTTACTTTACAGAAAAAACTAAACAGACTTTTTGGCCAACCCCATATATAGTCAATAATATTGTGATAATTATGTATGGTGCCAGGTGGGTCCTAGAAATATCGGGGGGAACATATTGTAAAGTATATGATTGTCTACCCATTATACTGTACACATATAACTAATACAAAATAATATGTAAACTGTAATTGAAAATTTTAAACAGAATATTACAGCAAAAAAAAAAAAAAACTTTTTCTTTTTTTTTTTAATCTTCACCCAAGGGCATTTTTTTCATTGCTTTTAGAGGGAGAGGAAAAGAGAAGGGATAAAGAGAAACACTGATGCCAGAGAGAAGCAACCATGGTAGCATCTTATAGGCACCTGGACCTGGGATCATATGGGGTGCATATGAGCCTGGACTAGGATCAGGGATCAAGCCCTCAACCTAGTTATGTGCCCCAACTGGGAATCGAACCCACACCTTTTGGTTACTGGACAACACTCCGACCAACTAAGCCACACCAGCAAGTGCAAAAAAAAAACCCCCAAAGCAAAAAAAAAACATTTTCCGAAGATGTGAAAAGAAATTTGTCTTAGACCATATGTTAGGAGTCATTTCTTTATAGCATTATTTTAAGAGTAAAAAGTGGAATTACTAAAATGTCAAAGAAATGGAAAAGGTTAAAAAAACTGTGCAGCAGAACTATCACTATTACAAAACTGTAAGAGTAATATGCAGCACCAAGCAAAACATCTTATATTTAAAAAAACAATTATATAAACATTAACAGAATTATAAACAAGTATAGATATAACTAGCATATATACCAATTAATATATTATGCAAGTATACTAACATTCTGCTGCACACCGAAACTAATACAACATTGAAAAAAAAGAAAACAATATCAAATTGTGTAACATATTTTAAAATACATATTACACAAGTATAATAGAAATAAAGTACAGAAAAATGTAATAGCAAGAGAATTTTTCTTTTTAATTTCCTTTAATTATGTTATACTCTTTTCCAATAAAAAGATTTTCAAGTACCACATTTGGTTTTATTACTCCTACTTATATAAGTACTATGTATGAACAGAAATAGAAAAAATTTAAGTTTATGAACTACCTAGCATTGCCCTGCAAAAATACTCTTTTAAATTCTAATGATAATGCCAAAGACCCGCTGGTTCACGCCAGCTATACCATTTACAACTCTTTCTCCAAGGTTTAACTCTTATAAAGGGTTAATTCCAACAAAACATCCCATTATTACAAGTCTGTCAAACTGACAACCTGAAAGGGGTACGAATTGTGGCACCAGTATAGAGAAGATAAAATTTTAATCCATGTGTTGCTATGAAAGCTTATTTGCCCTTACTATCTAAGTTTCAGTGAACATATTATATTGGAAATTTAAATCAGAAAGACCAAATGAAACAACCTATCTCTGTGACTCAGCAGCTTTCTTTTTCACTTTACAACCTGTGCTTAAGTTGCAAGGATAAGATTGAAAGCTAACTTTCAAACTGAACAGCAAAGTCAATGTGAAATCAGTAACTGTCTTGGCAAGAAACTCCAATGAAAAAAACAAAATGTTTTGGTCTTTAACTGGCAGATATATAAAGAGCAAAGGTGCCTTGTTGGGTTACTATTTACCATGCAAAATCCCTCATGTATAGCTACAAATTGGCTTTTATTGCAGACACTTAACATGTTTCTTTATAGAGAATACCTCAAACAAATAACTTCCAAGTCTGGCACCATGAATTGTTATAGCCTACACATCACTGCAGTTCCTTCTAATTTAAAACATTTGCGTTTTAAGAACAATCTCCATACAGCAACGCTACTGCCAATTTCTTCAGCTGAGAACTAAAGTTTATACTACAAAATACTATATTTACCCTCAGCCACAGAATGCACTAATTTACAAATTACTCAAGTGTAAAATACTCCAAAGTACAACTTCAACATTTCTAACATCATAGATTTTCTACTATTTCAAATGAACAAATCTAAAAGGTAGTATCCTAAGTGAAGTACTATGGTCAAACTCAAATGACATTATCAGTTTAGTAAAATCAGTAACACAAAAGATCAGATTCCTAATCCAAAATGTCCACAGGAGATATCAATGAGGGGAAAGTGTAGGCTGAGTTTGCCATTACTAAAAAGACGAGTGAAAGCAACCTATATGAGAACCTTCTGCGTGAATACAAATCGAATACAAATCGAAGTTCATTTCTGAGTTCCTAGTCCCACACCAAGAAGGCAGTTTACTAACTTCTG
This sequence comes from Mormoops blainvillei, assembly GCA_004026545.1. NCBI lineage: Eukaryota > Metazoa > Chordata > Mammalia > Chiroptera > Mormoopidae > Mormoops > Mormoops blainvillei. The sequence continues at coordinate 7,952 of PVJD01019567.1, forward strand.
TAAATTCCAAGAAAATAATAACAGGTTTTTTTTATGGTTATACTGATCAAGAAGAGATATTAAGGCTCAAAGATGTTTTCCTTTTGCAACTAATTCTGCTCCTTATCACGTGTACACAGAAAACTGTTCTGCATTTCAGATAGCTGCTTAATACACGTGATCACCTTAAATCAAATATTTGAAAACTTAGCGCCTTAGCACTAATATTCTCCCCTATCTTACAATATTACACCTTTCAACTTCTAACCCGAAGACCGAAAGGGAAGACCTACTTCTCCTGTAAACTGGATCCTCAGGAGACCGCCTCAACACTTGCTTGCACACAATTAAGCAGGCAATTTCAATTAAGTAGTCAGCTTTCCAGACTACAAGGCCTGACAAATCTGAGGAAAAACACACAGACTTCTGAGGGTTCCTTACTGAAGTTGACACTTTCCCTCACATGTGCGCAAGTAACTGCGGTAACTGCCCTAAATTTTGCCGTGTGTAACATACACATAATGGGGGGGGTACTATTTAAAAACTGGGTCATTCCTTATTCTGATCAGGCACGGTCATCGGGAGGGAAAGGCCTATGAAGCAGAAAAGGGGAGAAAAAACGACAGCATCCTCAATACAGAAAAGTTACAGCTCTTTACAAGAGTCGGGCAGCACTAGGGGCTCATTAGTTGGTTTTATGTTTAGTCATTTGGAATTGAACGGGACCTGCCCTCCTTAAAGTCATCCCCAACAAAGAAGTCCTGAGAAACGGCCAAGGTAAGGCAGAGGAGGAAATGCTCTCAATTCACCTGCGACACCTGCCCAAGCACCCAATTCCCCCCCGCTGTCCCGCGATCCCTGTGGAGAATCCCTAGCTACACGCCCGCCTCGGCCACCCCCCCGCCCCAGGAACTCCCCCATCCCCGCCCTTTCTCCACCCTGCCCCCATCCAGACAGCAGTCGCCCCGACAGTCCCCAGGGCCCAGACTCCTCGCGCTTCCACGCAAGTGATTCTCAGGAACCCGGCGGCGCGGAGAGGCCCTTCCTGGCACAGCCTCTCCCCATCACGCCCCGCAGGCTCCGGGGACTCCCTGCCCCCGGGAGCCGCGGAGAAACTAGGCCAGGAATGCCAACCCCGGCCACTCTCCGCCAGCTCGGGGACCCCCTGCGGATAGGCCTTCGCAACTCCCCGCCTCCGAGCTGCTACCTGCCCGGTGCCCTCCCCGCCCGGGAGCACGGGCCCGGAGGGGGCGCACGCAGGGATCCTCCGCAAAAGGCCTTTCGCGGCAGACTCACCTGCCGCCCGCTCCTCTTTCAGCGCCACCCGGACACAGCCCCTTCCTGGGGCATGAAAGCGCCGGCTTCGCGGTCTGGGCGCCTTCGGCAGGGCCGGGCAGGGCCGGGCGGGGAACTTGCTCTCGCGGCCGCCGCCGCAGCTGCCGCAGTCGCCGCCACGGTCCTCTCTGCGCCTGCGCCGCCTCACAGGCTGGGTCTCCAGGGGCGCTGCATGCAGCGAGGGGTAACGGCCAAGAGAGCGAGCTCGCGCCGGCGCCTCTTCTCACCAGAGGCCGGCCGTACGGGCGGCGGGTCGCCTAGGAGCCGCCTGAGGCACGGCCGTCCAGACAGCTGACGGCCATGTTTCTGTTCCCTTTTTCTTTTTTTCCCTCCTCTCCTTCCTCCCCTTTCCACAGAACAGCACTTTCCTACCCTCCTCCCTCTCCTTTTCCTACTGCGGGGGCGGGTGGAAAAGGGCGTGGGGGAGGGGTGGGACTGGGAGGATGCGGGGGCGGGGCAGCACTCGAGCCGGGCCCGCGGGGAAGGCGGAGGCCCAGCAGCCACGGCTCCTCCTCCTTGCCCGCCGCGACCCCCGCGGACGCGGGGCACCAGCCCAGCCAGCCAGCCAAGCCAGCCACCGAGCCCCTGCGCCACGTCCGAGTTGCGGGTCAGGCGCTGAAACGGCTGAGGAGAAAGGGCCCAGGGCGCTGCCTTGCACCCTTTCCTTCCGGACCCAGACTCCCCTTCTGCTGTAGGTTTATTGCTTTGGCCTCAGGCAGGTGGCGGCTGCTTTCGAGTCTTTTAAAGAAGGGAAAAGTGACTACGAATCGCTCAAAGTGACTGAGGAAAGTGCTGGGAGGGATGCAGGTCTCTGGACGAGAAGATTCCTTCCCAGGGTGGGAGTTAGAATTTCCACACGTGACTGTTGGCCTCGGAGGCCGGAGAGAGGCCCGCCGACTGGTGCTTCCCGGCTGCAGCGCCCCAGGAGAGTCCTGGGCCGCGCCCCGCGTCACCACCTCGGCCGAGATTTCAGAATGGGAACTCCGCATGTGGAAATCGCTTATTTAAATAATCAGTGCTCTCTTTCCTCCGAAGTAAGTGTAGCTTCCTTATCTACACGGATACATGCATGGTCCTTTTGCCTTAATGAAAATTTTGCGAGAAATTTTTGACAGCAATTTGAAGTTATAGTGAGAGAGAATAACAATTAGTTATTCGATAAGAAGCAAATGGATGGAAACAAATTAGGCAAACTGTTACCTCCTGCCCCTCCCCCGACCCCAAAATTTGGCGAGTGACTTCACACATTCCCTGGCAAATCAAAATTGGAGCTGGTAAGATTTGTGCACATCTAACGAGTATTCACGTATAATGACGATTTTCCAGACAATCACTCCTTCTCTCAATCTGTATTTTTGACAAAAAGTATGAAATCAGACCTCCGTCGTGGGAGATCTCTTTTCAATTTACTTCTGAAGTTTGTTGCATGTATGGATAATTGGAATTTTGTAGCCAACAGCAGAAACTGTTTTCCTAACCACATTAACAGCCTGAATCGATTGAGTAGAAATGCACAGCAATACAAATAAGGCTTATTTAGTATACTGTAGAGTCAGGTTGAGCCCATTGGAAACCAATCTTTGACATTGACAATATAAACAGAAGCTTAATGGTTAGAAATTTAGCTCGTGGGCTGCTTGTCCTTCCTTTCACTACGTCAAATTATTTAATAGTTTAAAACATTTAGTCCTGGCTGTTGTGGCTCAGTGGATTGAGTGCCGGCCTTGGAACCAAAAGGTTGCCTCTCTGATTCCAAGCCTAGGGCACATGCTTGGGTTGCCCGCCAGGTCCCCAGTTGGGGGCCTACCAGAGGGAGCTGATTAGTGTTTCTCTCCCTCATTGGTATTTGGTTCTCTCCTTCTCTTCCTCCCTCCCTTTCCCTTCTTTCTGAAAATCTGTTAAAACATTTAATATAGGCCTGGCTGGCGTGGCTCAATTGGTTGGAGCACCGTCTGGTAGACAGACGTGGTGTCAGTTTCATTCATGGTCAGAGCACATACCCAGGTTGTTGGTGGGTGCAGGGCACATACCCAGTTTCAAGGTGGGTGCTTAGAGAAAGCAACCCATAAATGTTTCTCCCTCTCTCTCAATCTCTCTCTCCCCC
>PVJD01019568.1:0-11355 GCA_004026545.1 Mormoops blainvillei
GCCAGGGGAGAGCTATATCAGCCCTGGTTATCTTTTTGCATTCTAGCTTAAGAAATGGAGAGATGGGTATACACCACATATTAAAGAAACCACAGCATTCTTTGTTTCTAAGGTTAGTTTTTTTTTCTTTGTTTTGTTTTTATAAGTTTAAGTATGTTTCTTAGGGTTAGATCCAAGCAATTAGGTAAAAAAATAAAAATATTTTGAATCCCTTTTTTGTTTTTCTAATTAAATTTATTGGGGTGACATTTGTTAATAAGATTACATAGGTTTCAAGTCTTAAAAGAGCAACTCTATAGGCAGGACTTGTCCTCACAAGTGCTGGTGATGGCAACGTCACTCATTGCAGGTCTAACTGCCTGCCCCTACAAAAGCCAATACTAGAAAGGCAGGTGCTGATGTAAAGGAAAGTGGTTTGCAAATGCCAGCCACATGGAATACGGGGGGTTCACGTCTCAGAGCCCATCCCCACCTCTCAGTGGAGGCAGAGGTTTTTATAAGAAGGGAGAGGGGAACAGAACAAAGAGATCAAGGGAAGGGGGTCGCAAAGTTCTTTACATGCAGATGGGCACAGGGCATCCCAATAAGGCAACTGATGGTCTGGTGGACATCATCCTGGTTTAGTCATCCTGGTTTCATGTCCTTCTGGCTCCATGGATGAAGGTCAGCAAGTCTCCCGGAGCTGGGATGCCTGAAGTTTGCAGTCTGTATCTTCTGAGGTTAGTTCCTAGAATTCTTATGCAAACATGCTATTTATCTACAAGCTACATATTAGTCATATTTTGCACTTACAGAAAGAAACAATGTCAAAAGAATGGTGGGGTGGGTTACTATTTCCCACCATTACAATTTACCACTGCTACAGCAAGAGAAGTAAACACTGTTTTACATAGGTACCTCTCCTTATATATTCCTCCTTAAGCATAGGTGGAATATATAACTGTTCTACATTTTTAAACAAATTGGTCTCTATCCTTCATTTACTCTTTTATTTCATAGTTCATTTTGTCTTTGTATTCCTTATTCCAGAAAAGGAAATTCTGCTTACTTTTGATATAATATTTCTTCATAGAAAATATTCTAGATATAAGAGATGCCACACATATGTAAAGGGGTGTGTATTTTCTTTGGCTTGGTTTACATTTAAAGCTGGTATAGAGAGCACTCAACTCTAGGTTATGCAAATTCAGAATAAGAAAGAATTCATTTGAAAAAATAAACCACAGTAAGAATATGAATCATGCTTCTTAACAGATAATATTCTACAACTTTTATAAGTACTTCTTATGCTTTTTCTTATAACATTATTTATATTGTTTGAAATCCCTAGGAGCACTAGATAAGGTGTAAATTTGGTTTTTTAGCCATTGTTACTCTCTCCTAAACTTCAAAAAATTCTCTTGTATTACTAGTTAGAGCCCACAGGCAAACTTTTAGATTTTTCAAAAATTGGATTTTAGTTCAGAATAAGTGGTAGAGAAAAAAATGTGATTTTAAAAAAGAAAAAGAGAAAAGATGAAACTAGCAGAAATATATTTAGTAATTACATTAATTCATAGCTAACTCCATTCTGTGAATATCTTATGAAATGACAAAAATGTATACTCAGTAATTAACCAAATTCTATATCTTTTGTTAAAATGTAGCTTTTTTTGCTGTTGTTTTTTGTTTGCTTGCTTGATTTTGGTTTTTGTTTTGTTTTCTTTCATTCTCTTTGTTTGGCCACACTCAAATTCAGGTCCCTATCTTGAAGACGTCATATTCTCAGTATTGTAGAAATTGTAAGCAATATTAGAATTCATCTAACCTAAATACCTGACTTTATAGATGAAGAAACTGAGGTCTTTAGAGTGTAATCAATACACATTGCAATCATTTGCATAGTTAAATATCTTACACTATAATCACTTTTAATAGACTCTATTCAGTGATTTTTCCAAATGTAAAATATAACAAAAGCTGTTATTTGGCCTAGCATTTCAGCAACGACAGTACAAAAGCAACAGAACATCCACTGATATTTAAGGAAGGAAGAAGTCTTCTTACTATGGCCTGATGCTTTTATCGTGGAGCGATCTTGTAAATCCATCTCGTAGATTAGAAAATTTCAGAGTCGATGGCCCAACTTTACTATGCAATCTAAGAGAGATTATTAATTATTCCATGCGTTAGGCTCTATGTGAAAAATACCTTTCTACTTCATAGGTTAAATAAGTATAAATATTAGTGTTTATCCCTATTTAGGAACTTCTAGTCATTCATTAAATCTGATGTCTTTCTTTTGAATGTTTTTATTAACTTTTCAACAATAATATTTAACAAAAAATACAGCTCAATCCTGCAATTTTGGGGCCTGTAAGAATTTCTACTCAGAGATTTATTGAATAAAGTTTTATGTATTGTTTAACTAAAATGTGATTTTTCTGGCTTTTAGGTCTTTTGTGCACATTCTGTATCTCATTAACACATTATTAATTAAGAATAATTCGATGTGCTAAATTGTTTTTAGTAGAAATCTAAAAGGAACTAAATGATTTAATTATTAAATCTCATATTAGCAAAAGAAATTTGGAGTCATGTGTTTATATTGGTCTTTTGACATTCTCATATTAGAGCAGTATTTCTTCAGGCTTCCTCCGGAGAGGATGTTGTTCCCTGGAGTAGCTTCCAATTTACCTTCTTGTTGCAGTGAGTCACTCCCCAATAAGAATAATTCTTCACCTGATGCTTAGCTGGCTTGAAACTGCTCTGTTCTGAATGATTTAAGATCATATATTTAAATAATTACGTTGGTCCTGTTGTTCTAATATTTCATCACAGCTAACAAGAAGATATATGCAGATAAATGCATTACAACTTGTCCATCTTCCTCTTGGCCTCTGTTAGAAATTAAACATCTCCGCAATAACAAACTACCCAATATTTCCCCAATGGAAATTAAATAGTAAGTTTACATTATATAATATTATTTTATAGTGTACAAAAATCAGAACAATGTTTCTGCAGCTCCATTTTCTAAGTTTTAATTAAAATATATTTAGCTTCTTTATAGAGGATATAGTAACTAAAGTTTTAGAAAAAATTGCTTTAGTAATCAAAATAATAAAATGGATGCTTCAGAAAATTGTAGATTAATTACTTGATGCAGATTTCACTGAAGTTGTAGATATTTTAAACAGTTTGAGAGAAAGGAGGAAGAGAACCCAGACCCGTTCTGTGTAGAAAGATTTCTTTTGCTCTGGAATAAAACTCCACAACCCTGTCACATTCAGAAACTAAGCGTGAGGGAATTATATTTTGATAAGAGAACACTAAGTAAGCATTCAGAAACCACAGCAACCATCCTTTCACAAGCAAACCCTGGCACTTCGATTCAGTGCTCTCGAGCTTGCCCGTTCTGATTTTTGTCCCTTACTTTTCTCCTGGGGCTGTATTTTCCACCAGTAAATAAAATCATGGTCAGTAGCCATGGAAAGAAAAACAATGCCGTATTTAGAAACAGAGGTTCAGGTCAAGTCTCCACTTAACAAAAAGAAGAAAAGAGCTGGAACACAGGCCAAGGTCTGAAGTTTCCCAACTGCTTAGAGGGGAAAATGCAACAAAAGTAAGTAAAACATTGAACAATTATCTGTTTTATACAAGGGGGATAATCTGCCAACGTTTAATTAATAATGAATGAGATTTATTGACATGGTTTATCCATATTAATTGATGGTATCTCCAAATAGTGACTCTTTCATCTGTATTTCTTTTACTCAGTACACTTGACCAAATAACTGCCTATCTTTTGAGGAAAAAAAATCATGTGGAGTCAAAATTTTATGCTAGGTTTTTTTAAACAATGTTTATTATTATTTATGTTTTAACATTTATTTATTAAATAACAACCTCTCATATTTTTATCTATAAACATATTTTCTATTATATTTCTTTTAAAATTCATGATCTCAATTTGAATATTTGTAATTGCAAGTAACAGACACTACTTTGACATAAACAAGAGATATTATTGTCATAATATAAAGTCAAGAGGTTATAAAAATGACTTTAAGACCTCAGATCTGTATGTTTTTCTAATCTGCCATCCTGAGCAATTCGACTTTCCTCCTGGGACTCTTCTGCCCATGACAAAGGACTGCTATTCAAGGTATGACAGGATACAAAATCAGCATTTTTCATAGTATTTCTTTTGTTTGGGGAGGATGTTTTCAAACAACTCCCATCCCACATCTCATTGGTTATCCATCAAGCAAGCATTAACAACAACAACAACAAAAATGTGAAGGCTTTTGGTTTTGAGATCCTCATGTAAGGAGCTTGGAAGTTGCCATTCCACCCCAGCAACAAGTAAAAACCTGAACATAGTAAAATTAAAAACTCTTTCTTGGATCCATAACAGAGGGGAGGACACATAAGCATTGGTGAACTATCTAAACTTTATAGAAGACTATATAGTGAAGACAGAGGACGATGTTTGTATTACACTATCATCGATTTGGATCCCCAAATTTCCATGCAAATGTTTTATTGGAGAGTGCTATCAAGAACCACACCAGAGAGGCAGTGACAAGACAAGATTGGAAAACAAAAGAAGTTAAATTGTGATGATTATTACGTTACAAAAAAAGACCTCAAGCAAGTGGGGCAGAGGGAGCCCTGAAGCTGAGATGGCTGTTTAGAAATGTCTATAACTGAAACAAGACATCTATACTCCTGCGATAAACAGTCATCCTTTTCTGTCCCTGCTATGGAATCTTCCATGATGTTTATTGTTCTAGTATCACATGTGTGGTATGACGTCCTCCAAGAAACAGATACAAAGACAGGATTAGCCACACAAGAGATTTGATATGGCAATATCTGTTTAAGGAAAATGGACAAAGGAGTGAAAAGGAGGCGGAGAGAGCTAGCAGGCTATGATGAAGAGTTAATCCCAGGTGAAGAAGAAAGGAAGAAGGAAGATTGAATAGAAACTTCTTGGACACGAAATGCAATTCTAATAGATTTAACAAGGCTGCCCAGGAGGTTTTGAGTCAAAGTTGCTTATCAGAGAAGTCTTGCACTTCTCAGGAATGCATCTGCCTTAGTATCCCTTATATGCCAAATCATTGGCTGGAAATAGTCTAAGAGAACATGTGCTTAATTTCAGAGCTCAGACAATTAAATCTGCCTGCAGTCAGAGATCTGAGAGGCATATTCTCAAAACTGGCACAATGAGATATTCGAGTTGCTGCTACAAAATGAGGGCATGGAGATCTGGTCAGGGGGAGGGGTATAACTCACTGGGACACCTCTCAGTGCTTCTACACATCCAAAGAGAGTAAATGAGCTTTTGCAACAATCATGGGCTGATAATGACAACGTAACTGGAGGCTTAGAAACCTCTGAATGAAGATTTGTGTCACTTCACTAGGCAATAGAACTAAAACAACAGAAGTGCTCACTAAGATAATGGGTCTCTAAAATGGATATAGAGAAAGGTGTTGAATATCAATTACGGCCCTTCTTTGAAACATGTTTTTATTTCAGGCACAAAGTACAGCCACCATTATGAAAATCCAGTGACAGAACGGAATCATTATTGGGCACAAGTGTATATAAGTTATGCAAGAAATAAATATTAGTGGGTTCTGTTTGATAAAGCACTCCATATGCCCTTGGCTTATCCCTGAGTTTACCTGAAACCATGGAGAACAAATATTGTGTTTTCCTATTCCTCAGTGAAACAATCTTGAGGTACAACCAACATGGTTTCTCAGAAGGTGCCCAGCAGGACTGAGCTCTGATAACCACCCTTTAATATACCCTATAATGGCTTTTTCTTTCTTCTAGTATAATTTCCTTTATTCCTTTATTTTTATTTATTTTAATCACCAATAAATACAGTACCCGCATCCAAGTTTTCATCTTGTGCCTGTTTTGGCAGGAACCCAAAAATAAGATAGTAGAAAATTAAACATTTGTTCCTAGATGTTTGGAAGCTCTGTAAATTGTATTTGCTACTTTGGTCCTAGTCTAGAAATTGTTTATAACCTTTCAGAAATATAGCTGGAAAACTGCAACTGTTCAATACTCTGAAGGTCTCAGAATAAATAAAATCATCTCCTATACGGAAGAAAACATCTTCACCTCATGATTTTATTATAGATGGAAATTAATAAAATATTTTTTCATTCTTATGTAATAATTATTTGGTAGTTGTGAAGAGACTTGGCACAAAAAGTCCCTCAAACCATTTGAATCTGTTCCTTTCTGGTCAAAACAGGGTAAGTAGATTCAGAAAAGCATATAGATTTGGATCTTTAATTTTTGAAAAATTCTTTTCCCTGCTAAGTGTATGTTGATATGTATACAAGGTCTGTCCAGAAAGTATCCAGCCATGTACTATGAAAAAATGGAGACATTTACTAAAGAAGATACAAGAAACATTATACACAGGACAATGACGTCTCAGTCCCCTTCAAAGTAAGCGCCTTGGGACTTCACACAGTTCTCCCAATTGCCATTAGCTGCCCTGTGTTATTTTCCTGAATCTTGTTGACTGTCTGAAATCTTGACCCTTTCAAAGGTGATTTTAGTTTTGGAAAAAGCCAGAAGTTTCAGGGCACCAAATATGGGCTGTAGGGGAGCTGAGTGACCCAGGTGATTTAATGTTTCACCCAAAAACTCTGCACAAGATGTGATGCATGAGCAGGCATGTTGTCCTGATGAAGCTGCCAATCACCAGTTGCCCGTAGCTGCGGCCTTCTGAACCATCCGAATAGTTTCTGTGGAGGAATGTTCAAACTTAATGCAAAATTTGATGTGGATTCATCACTCTACTTGCTCAGTCACTTTTAATGCGATGGCCACACAGTACACATGCTCGTTCAAGGACATCTACTACCCCCACTGACTAGTACAGTGAAATCATCATTGTTCACTCTCCTTCGCTGCCAGGTTACATTGATGTCACGCAAACTGTTCTTCTTATATTAACAATGGCTGGACTTTGTTTGAACAGACCTCGTATATGAAACTAAATAATTATAAAATTCATATTCTAATAAAGCAAGTTATTTCAGTAGGTTATTCAGTTATTCATATGCTAACTAAAATGTAGGTGCCACAAAGTCTTAAGAAAAAAAGAGCAAGATATTTCTTTTTTCCATTTTAATAATAAGTATAAAAATGGAGAAGTAGGATATTAGAATATAGTTTATTACATACAAAGCTATAGTAAGGAATCGTAGATCTAACAAAGAGAAGACTTCTTCCCCAATGCCGCTTTATAAAGCCACAATGGTTCACGTTGGTGTTTATCTCTGATAAAGCAGGCAGGTAGTTTTGTTTCATTTTGTTTGTTTTGTTTCGAAAGGGAGGAGAATTAAGTTTGAATGACACCTAAAATTCCAGAACCAACAAACATCTACATTCTAAGTTCAAAACTCTATATTTCTTAAAGTAGAATCAATAATAGTTCAGATTGCAGCACTGTGAAACTTTGATAACTTTTTTTCTCATATTTCTGTGACTCATAATCACTTGAAATATATTATTGGTTGAAGAACCTTATCATTTTTAATATAAGTTAAATTTTGCAGTAAAGTGGTATGGAAATGCGTGTTTTGAAACAAACCTAGCCAGATATGAAGGAAGACACTACTTACATTTATTGTACCCAGGACACCAACCATTACCAGAAGACAAACATAGATATAATCCTCTAGAAAAGTTAACTAGAGACATGCCTTAAAATTCTAGTTTTATCTTAGATAAAGCAAATATCCAAGTTTCCACAACAGAAAAGCTTCAATGTTCAAATATTCTGACTTGTTTTGAAGTCAGGAATTATATTGTGTAATTTTAAATAAACATATATGATAAGGAAATAATGCTTCTGTTGTTTCTATTCAATTTAATTTATACACCGTATGGTAAGACTAAGCAAAATGTTAATCTACATGCTTTATTTTTCTGTTCTTAAGGACAACAGTGCCCTTACATTCTTATGGTAAAACTGCAGTCCTGAAGTAGATTCTCAGGAAGGCACAGTTTTCAAGAAATTCTATTCATGCCACATTCTTAAGAAGGAGCGACTATGTGAAATGAATGTTCAATGAAGGTGCCAATCTCTGTACACCACTTCTGCAAGGCTAGTTGAGTGCCCTGATAAATTCCCAACATTAAGAGAATGAATTCAAGCCATCTAAGAAATCTTACACAAATGAGATGCACTCACTTCAGGGAAATCTAGGCAAAATAAGATTCAAGGCAGTAAAAAAATTAAGATATGTAGTTACATTTGAGCATCACCTCTCATGACTGGGTGGTTCTTTTAAACTGAAATCTTCTAGACATTTTAAGTTATAAAAATATTGTATCTTAAGACAATATTCTATTGAGACATGAGAAGATATTTTTGATCCCATATTATTGTTATGAAAAATACTAGATTGGAAAATGAAAGAATAGTCTAATTCCCATAGTCTTCATAAATCAGAAATTTGAGAGCTCTGTATTAAAATAACCCTTCAAGTCATACAACAGCAATACATTTATTTGTTAAGCCTTTTTAAAAATAAGGAAAAGCTTGGGGAATTCATAACTAAAAATTCTTAATAGAAATATGAAAGTAAATTTTAAAAAAGAGCTCACCTAATACACTTAAAAATAAAATTTTAGATAATATATTTTCATAGATGAGTCTTTAATGGCTTCTGTAAAAGAAACTGCCAAAATTATCCTGAGTTTACCAAAACAATTTCTGTATTTTAAAGATTTTTCATTTTCACATGTAGGATATCTATTATTCCTACTACGGAGACTGCCAGAAAAATGTACATATATATATATATTTTAAAAAACATGTTTTAAATATATATATAAATGTATGTTTACATATAAAATGTGTAAAGATGTTAGGACTTTTAGCGCCAGCTCTTTAGATTTGACTTCACAAAGCTAGATGCATAAGATTGTTACTTTTAGAAGAGTGACTTTCACCACATGTATTTCTTCAAAATATTACATAACATCACTCCAATTCAACCCTTGGCTACCACATCAGAAATCAATCCTTTTTATTTTCAAAAGACAAATAAACATTAATTTTATTTTTAAAAATATTGAGGGTTCACACTATATTTTTTATTTAACTCTGGATTTCAAAGCATTATAATCCTCTTAAAAATCAGTTTTCTGCAGTGAAACCCTAAGTTTGAGTATGAGAAGACATATACACTATAATGGAAGTTTCATGAGGGCAGGGACCTCCAAATCCATGATACCCAGCTAGTTGCCTGGTACATAATAAGTAATGTGTATAGGTGAAAACAATTACTCATCATCTTGTTCTTTAAACACTATGGTCCTAAGGGTGTGGGGAAGCTTGCTGAGATAGTGTAGTTTTATTTAAAAAAAAGAAAGAAAGAACAATCCTTAACAAAAAGTGAAATTTAAATTTTATTTGCCTATCGAATGTATCATTCATATTCTGCAAAGAAACCTATAATATAGTTAGTTCACACTATTTTTCTAATCAAGGATTCCTCCCAGCTTTTATAATCCCAAAGCAGAAATTTAATGTTATATTGAATTCTGAATATATGTGGGCATAATAAAACTCTCTTTAAATTATTACTTGGAATCATGTATTTTATAGATAGCATAAACTTTTGTGGTGTATTTGGTCTCAGATCAGGAAAAATCAATATTTTATGTATATAACAGATTATTGCCATGATTTTATAAATTTTTTCAAAGCCACGAATATTGGATTTCCTAGAACCAGTCTACCAGCTTATTGGGAACCATTTTGTCGCCTACTAATAAGGATTATTAATCAGTATATTAAGATTCCAATGGAACTAATTGTGAATATCCATGTAAACAACCATTTATCTGCAATCATTATCGAAGTTTAGATTTTACTATAGCATATTTTTCATATCAATTATTCTCACACAGTAAAAGTTTTTCTCAGTTTTGTTCTGGATTCCTTAGTTATACAGTCATCAAATTATTCAATTGACAGAAATAAATAGAAGAAAATCATCAATAATTAATGTGATTATAGAAACAGTAAAGCATTTGGTAAAAATCAATGTTCATTCACTAAAAAGTGCATTTTAGAAAAGTAAGAATACAAAGAATGTCAATCAAATAAAGAATATAAAGCCTCAAACAAACATCATACTTAATGGTGAATTGGTGAATTAATTGAAAGATTAGATATAACATAAGAATGCACACTATCAAGATGTCTAATGAACATTATCTTAGCAGTCTTTTCCAATGTGATATGAAGAATAAAATGGAATAAACTGTAGTGTTCATACACAATTCAGCAATGAGAATGAATGAGCAACTGCTACACACACTTCAATGAATCTTACAAACAGAACATAAAGCAAATGAAGCCAGTCACAAAAGCCAACTGCTTTCATTTTTATAAAGTTTACAAACAGGTAAAAGTAGAATGGGCTGTTAGAAGTCAAAGAATTGATGCCAGTGGAGGTTCCACTGTTCCTTATAAGGGGCCCAAAGGGGATGCTGGGTTCTGATAATAATCTCTCTCTTTATCTGGCTGTTGTTTACACAAATGTGTTCACTGTATTAAAACTTACTGGTCTAATTTAACATACAAAAGTTATCTTTTGTATGCTACTCTGTATGTTATAATTTAATAAATGTACTTTAAAAACAAACAAACAAAAAGAGAACAAAGAGTGAAAAAAATCCAAGGAGTGTGAAGCTACAAAATGTCTAATGTATATGTCACAGAAATACTAGAAAGGAAGAAAAAGAAAAAGGAACAGAAAATATATTTGAAACAATTATGACTGTCAATGCCTTCAGTTATGGCAGGCACCAAAACACAGATTCAGAAAAATCAGAGAACACCAAGTGAGATCAATGCAAAACAAAATAAAACAAAACTACACCTAAGCATATCACTGTTAAACTATACTGTATCAAAGACAAAGAAAAATCCTGAAAAAAGCAAGAGGAAAAAAAAGTACACCTTACCATCTATGATAACATAGATGGTATGGACCAAGCCCGAGAGACACAATTTGCCAAAGCTTATACAAGGAGTAAGAGACAATCTGAAGAAGCCTATACCTATTAAAGAAATGGAACCTACAGCTAATAACCTTCCCAAACAGAAAGCACCAGAAAGCTTCAGTGATGAATTCTACCAAACATTTGTAGAAAAATTCATACCTATTCTCTATAATCTTTTTCAGACATTAAAAGCCAAGGGAATACTTTTTAACTCATTTCGTGAGACCAGCATTAATCAATGCAAAACAAAATAAAACATAGAAAATATATTTGAAACAATTATGACTGTCAATGCCTTCAGTTATG
>PVJD01019569.1:0-11304 GCA_004026545.1 Mormoops blainvillei
TTTGACACCCGTTCCTCATACTTTTGCACAGAGGATACCCTAAGTATGCAGACACCATTGCTCCTGTCACATTCTCCATTTATTTCCAATTCTTGAGACATTTTTTCCTGATGTAAAAGTGGAAGATTAATTTTCTGATGCCTTTTCTGTCAGGGAACATGTTTGTGAAATAGCTTTATTTTTAAGTAATCAAGTATGAACAAAGGAAAATTAGAAGTTAAACGTTTTTTGCTTTATTTTTATTGTTTACACGATTACAGATATCCCAATTTTCCTCCACTTTGCACACCACCCCCTTAGCCCTTGCTCCCCTCTTTCCTCTGACAATCACCACACTGTTGAGTGTGTCCTTGGTTCATGTACATATGTTCTTGGGCTACTCCTTTTACCTTCTGTCATGCAGTCCCTCCCTCTCCTTTCCCCTCTGACAGCCGTCAGTCTGATCCATGTATCCATGTCTGTGTTTCTATTTCGTTCATCAGGTTTTTTGTCTATTAGATTCCCCGTATAAATGAGATCAAATGGTATTTGTCTTTCACGGACTGACTTACCTCATTTAGCATCACAATCTCCTAGTCCGTCCATGTTGTTGCAAAAGGTAGGAATTCATTCTTTCTTTATAGTCGCATAGTATTCCATTGTGCAAATGTACCACAACTTTCTTATCCACTTATCTGGTGATGGGCTGTTTCCAGATCTTGACTATTATAAATAATGCTGCTATGTACATAGGGCTGCGTATATGCTTTCAAACTGGTGTTTCTGGGATTCTTAGCATATGTTCCCAGAAGAGGGATCACTGGGTCAAAATGCAGTTCCAGTTTTAATTTTCTGAGGAAGCTCCACACTGTTTTCCACAGTGGCCACACCAGTCTGCATTCCCATCAACAGTGTGCTAGGGCTCCCTTTTCTCCACTTCCTCACCATCACCATAAGTAAAATTTAACTGTTAAACTTCTTAATCTAAATTAAGCCACTCCCAAATCACTGGATTATAACTAAGAAGTGAAAAATAACTTCCCTTGGTCTAAACTTAAAAAAACAAACAAAAAAGGGAACAGCAACTGTAATTTTACCACTATTGGAACTAATTAATTCATCAGATGGTAAATCTACCCAAAATAAGTTACTAGGTAAATTTTAATGGTACCCGGTCTCCCTCACTTAAAATATTTCACCTCACTGCCCTAACCAGTGTGGCTCAGGTGGTTGTGCACTGTGCCACAAACTGAAAGGTCGTGGGGGCAATTTCCAGTTGGGGCACGTGCCTGGCTGCTGGTTCGGTCCCCAGTCTGGGCACGTACAGGAGGCAATCAGTTTATATTTCTCTCTCACATCGATGCTTCTCTTCCTCTCGCTCTCTAGCCCTTTCCCTACCTCTAAAAATAAATAAATAAAAACTCTAAAAAAAGGTTCACCTCTCATCATATCGTAAGCAGTGAGCCCCTACAGTGCATTTGAGAAGATTTTTGGGCGGGGGGTGATTCAAGGTGGCAGCAGAGTAAGTGAAAGTTGCACTCCCTTCCTCCCAGGACCAAACTGGAATTACAGATGCATTACAGAAAAATCTACCTAAATAACTAACTGAAGAGTAACTGAAAAGAGAAACTAAAACACTGCCCTTAAAATCAGGAACAAGACAGGGATGTCCAATGTTACTACTCTTATTCAACATAGTACTAGAAGTCCTAGTCACAGCATTCGAACAAGAAAAGAAGTAAATGGCAGCTGAATTGGAAAGAAAGACGTAAAACTGTCTTTATTTGTGAATAACATGATACCGTAGATAGGAAATCCTAAAGACTCCACCAAAAAAATTACTAAAACATAAACGAATTCAGTAAAGTAGCAGGGTACAAAATTAATATTCAGAAATCACTTGCGTTTTTATACACCAGCAACAAACGATCAGAAAAGGAAACTAAGGCAATCCCATTTACAGTTACATCAAAAAATACCTAAGAAAAATTTAATCAGAGAGGTAAAAGACCTGTACTCAGAAAATGTAAGATCCTGAAAAAAAAGTGAAAGAAGTTAGAAATAAGTGGAAGCATATACTCTGTTTCTACACAGAAAGAATTAACATCATTAAACTGTTCATACTACCCAAAACAATCCACAGAGTCAACACAATTGCTATCAGAATACCAAAGGTGTATTTCATAGAACTAGAACAAATAATCCAAGATATTCATGTGGAACCACAAAAAACCCTAAATAGTCTCGGTAATCTTGAAAAAGATGAACAAAGTTGAAGGTATCACACTGCCTAATAACAAACTATAATGCAAGGCCAAGGTAATAAGAACAGCATGACACTGGCATAACAACAGACATAGAGATCAATGGTACAGAACAGAGGGCCACTGACAAAGGAAGCTACAAAATACAATGGGGTAAAGGTAGTTTTTCAATAAATGGTACTGGGAAAACTGGGCAGATGCATGCCAAAAAAAAATAATAAATAATACAAAGAAACTAGACCTCCTTCTTACAACATATACAAGAATGAACTCAAAATGGATTAAAGACTTAAAGGTAAGACTTGAAACCATTAAACTGCTGGAAGAAATCATAGGCAGCAAAATCTCTTGAGATTTCTCTTAGCAATATTTTCTCTGATATCTCTCCATGAGGAAGGGAAACAAACACAAAAAATAAACCAATGGAACTACATCAGACTAAAAAGGTTTTGAACGGCAATGGAAGCCATCAACAAACTAAAAGGACAATGTACTGAACGACTGAACATATTTGCTAAAGACACTTCTGATAAGGAGTTAATACCCAAAATTTATAAATAAGTCATCCTACTCAACACCAAAAAACCAAACAATCCAATTAAAAAATGGGCACAGGAGCTGAACGGGTACTTCTCCAAAGAAGACACGTGCATGGCCAATAGACAGATAAAAAGATGTTTAATGTCACTAGCTGTCAGGGAAATGCAAATTAAAACCACAATCGGGTGTCATCTCACACCTGTCAGAATGGCTATCATCAGTAAATCCACAAATGACAAGTGTTGGTGAGAATGTGATGAAAAGGAACCCATGTGCACTGCTGGTGGCAACGCAGATTGGTAAAGCCACTATGAAAAACAGCATAGAGTCAGTAAAAGCAAATAATTAAAAACGGATCTGCCCCAGGACCTAGCAGTTCCACTCCTAGGTATATGTCTGAACCAACCCAAAACACTAACTCAGAGGAATACATGTGCCCCTCTATTCTTGCCGCGTTAGTTACAACAGCCAAGCTATGGAAGCAGCCCAAGTGCCCATCAACAGACAAGTAGATAAAAACGCGGTGGTGCATATTTGCAATGGAATACTACTCAGCCATAAAAAACAGTGAAATCTTACCACTTGTGGCAGCATTGATGGACCTAGAGGATATGATGCTAAGTGAAGTCTAAAGAACAAAATAAACAAAGGAAAAACAAAGTCATCGTTGTAGAGAACAGATGATGGTTGCCAGAGGGCAGGGACTTGGGGGACTGGGTGAAAAAGGCAAAGAAATTAGGAAGTACAAATTAGTTGTTACAAAATAATCACAGGGACGTAAAGTACAGCATGAAGAATATAGTCAATAATATTGCAATAACTATGCATGGTGCCAGGTGGCTACTGGAAATCCTGGGGGAAATGCTTTGTAAGGAATATAATTATCTAACCACTATGCTATACACCCAAAACTAATATAAAATAATAATCAGTGTAAACTGTAATAATTAAAACATAAAATGAAAAAACCAGAATTTTTTAAAAAGAATAACTGAGGAAGAGGCAAGCTTTAAATTATATGGAGCCAAAATCAATGACATCAATCAAACAGAAAAGCAAGTTCCTAAATTTTAATTCAAATAATATATTATGATCGCATATGCACTGATACAGTTATCTTGTGCATCCAAGTCTAATATGTTCTAATTTCGCTAATGAGAGCGGGCAAAAATTTAGTGAGATTTACTTATGTTCCACATTGAAATAAAATAAATTAAAAAGTTATTGTTTGTACCCTAATAGCAAAGGGTTCCATTCAGGAAGGTGTGGTTCTCTTAATCAGCAGCTGAGATGATTTTTATGATCCCTTTCTCTCCCTCTATCTAATCGACCCTGAAGTCAATTACATAGAGACCGCAAGGCAGCAGAGAGCTTTAACCTTGGCATTGGTGAGTAGCAATGCGACACTGCAAATTTTGAACCACTGGTAGCGATTACTCTTTTCACATGAATCCAACTCCGTGGTCATCATTGTTACATTGTTCATAATTTTAATTGTCTTATGATAGGATTCAGTATTTGATGCTACCTTCTTTGTCACGTAAGGAAGTTATAAAAATGCAAGAAGCAAACAATATTTGAGAATTTTTTTGCCTCGGTGACAAAGTTTAGCTATAAATTACCACAGATTCCAACAATAACTAAGTCTTGTAACTAGTTAAAAGTAAATATTCAATTATGACCGACTGACTCTTAACAACCTAGCTTCAAAGGCAATTTCATTTGGACTATGTTGCACTATTAAAACACAGAAAACAATATTATACCAGAAATTTGAATTTAAATTTTACATACCAGTGGGGGGTTATGTTCACTTCCATCAAGCCTTTTTTGCTCTTCCTCTGATGTCACTTCTAAGTCTAGTTCTGCTGACAAATATGTATATTAGTTAAAATGAACTACTTAGAACAGTTAAAAGCAATAATCTTTATAAAAATGGAATATACATTTTATTGATTGAGAGTTTAAATTAAGCTTAATCTCTAGACTGAATATTTACTTCTCTAAGACATACTTCTAATCACTGAAAACTTCAACAAAGCATTTAGGAACTATTAGATATCACAAACTTCAATGCATAGAAGCCTCAAAAATTCATGCGCCTAACATCAATGAACAAAACAATCAGAAACAAAGCAAAACTTAGACATACCATACAAACACATAGTCACACTGTATTTTCTACCTCACTAATGATACCTTTTTAACACTTTACGGGAGTGTTTAAGGGATACCAAGGGATTGGTGAGGAGGGTATCACCAGCAGTTTGGTAATGCCAGAGAAAACAAAGGGCAGTAGTAGAGTCGGCTAAAGGTGGAGAGTTAGGCAGAAGTCAAATGACAAGGGCCTCGTATGTAATTTTGAGGGACCTGGACAGTTTTGCTTTATTATTATTTTTCTGTACTGATGCTCAAGTACAGTTGTCTCTATTTCCCCCCCAGCGCTCCCCGTCCCTTCCCGTCCCCACCCCACCCTCCCACCCTTGACCCTAGCCCCCTTTGGCTTTGTCCTTGTGTCCTTTCTACATGTTCCTTGACGACTCCTCACCTGGGCCCAGAGACATATGCAAGGATACTCAGCTTCATTAGCTATCTGAGAGATGCAAATTAAAACCACAGTGAGGTACCACTTCACACCAGTCAAAATGGCCATCATAAACAAATCAACAAACTACAAGTGCTGGCGAGGTTGCGGAGAAAAGGGACCCCTGGTACACTGTTGGTGGGAATGCAGACTGGTCCAACCACTGTCGAAAACAGTATGGAATTTCCACGGAGACTACAAATGCACAGTAATGTGTTTTAAAGAGTGGGTCATGATCATCTGAGGTACAGCACTCTAAATGCCGTTGTAGTGATGAATTTGAGTGGCATATGTATAAATGGAAGAGGATGAATTAGAAGGTGACAATGCAAAATAGAGGAGGTGGGCCTTAACTGAGGAGATGTTGCCAGAAATATCCAAGACACAAAATTCTGGGGGCCCGGTACGGAATAAATCTTTATTTAGCGAATACATGTTCAAATCCTGGGTCAACTAGATTCTGCTCATTAAATGAACTACCTGAACTGTACTAAGCTGCTTGAGTTTATTTTGTAGCTTTTCTGTTTACATGTTTCCGTGATGAGGGAGCTTGCGTGTTTTGAAAGTCCTGCTTCTTGGATCTACCAACCTCATGAAGAAATAAGATGCTTGTATAGATAGGTAAACAACTGGATTCATAGCTTTAAGTCACTACTCTAGGAGATGAATGAAAGTCTTTTGTAAATACAAGAAATAACTTTTGTTAGTTCTAAAGGGAAGGAAGGAGAGTAAAATTACAGAATTAAAAAATGCATGTATGTTCAACCTATTCCTACACACCCGATCGTGTGACTGATAAAGGGCACTGAGTTAACAACATACAGTACATAAAGTGGAACACATATTAGATGGGGTTATTCAACAGAATGAGTATCCTATTAGAATTAAAATTGGTTTTCCATATATTAATTTTAAATGATACAGCACTCCTTAAAACCAATATTCCTTGTGAGTCACGTATTCATTTCAAAAATAAAAACAAGATGACGACTATGTGGACACAGCTCAGGAGCAGGTACTGTGTAGCAAATTCTCAACGATTCCCATACTGCCGGAAAAGCCAATTTAAAATGTATAAAGCCATAGAAAATACAAGAAAAACTTTAATATTTGGTTTTGTAAGGTGATTTTTCAGTTACACTGCATGTGGTTATACTACTTGTGAATTCAGAGCCATAAAAACAAAGCAAAGAAACCACATTTAGATGGGAAGATGTTTAGTTTTCCCATCTACTCCCAAGGTTCTAAATATAATCCTGCTACATACTCCCAAGTGTATGCCAAATGCTAACGTAAAGGAGCTTACTCTTTCTCCTAATTCTCTTTCTATTTAAGTATGTGTTGTTTTGGTGACAGGAAGAATGCAAATGTATCGCTAAAAGATATTCTGTTTGGCTGTATGCTTCATAAAAGGAGTAAATATAAAGTAGATTTTGCCACAAAATGATTTTTGAAAGATCAAAACTATGGTGAGGCCACAGAGGTGGTCTAGGGACGAACTCTATTTCTTCACTAACATCTTTGCTCTCTCTCTGTGCTGGTAACTGTGATTCGCACAGGTCATGGAGCCTACCATTCCCTAACAGAAACAGCTCCAATAGTAATCTTTTTCTCCACCTGTTAAAGTCATCTGTCTACTCTGTAAATGCTGACTGACTTCTGGTTATCGATTGTGATACCAGTGGACGTTCATCAACTTTAAAATTCCCAGATCTTCGCCCTGGACGGGTGGCTCGGTTAGCTTGGCGCTTTGTCGTGCACACATCAAAAGGTTGCGGATTCGATTCTCGGTCAGGGCACATACTTAGGTTGCCAGATCAATCCCCGGTAGGGGCACATACGGGAGGTAACTGGTCAATGCTTCTCTCTCACATGGATATTTCTTCCTCTCTGCCCCTTCCTCTCTGTCTAAAACTCAATAAACACCCTCCGGTGAGGATTAAAAGAATAATTAAATAAACAAATAAATATAAATTAGAAATAAAATCCCCAGATCTTTGACAAGTCTCATGACTGAGGGTCAAACTGGTAGTAGGACCACAATATGAAGAGCCTGCAAATAAAGTTTTCATTTATTACAATGTAAACGATAACACAAATTTGACAGACTTATGAGAATTCTTCAGAGAAGTAGTCCCATGTCTTCCTCTTCCCCTAAACACATGGCTCCTTCATTACACATATTACTTTCTGTGTTCCGTCCTGGACATTGACACAGAGAGGTTTAATCAACTATTGTCTCTCAGTTTTGTACTTCTTTACTTTGTCATACTGCTTACTTTTATTCACTTAGCAATTTCTCTACATATTCTGTCTTCCATGAAAGCTTTGTTTATTAATAATTAAGATTCTTCAGGGTATGGATTTTTTGTTATCAAAATTAATGCCCAAGCACTTATTTTAAGTTTAAATATGCATGAGAAAACATGTGTTAAAAAAACTTTTAATGACTGGTACTACTTCAAATAAGAAATTACATAATTACAATAAAATGGTCTCTTTTAAAACACCCCAGTATCTTCAAAATTCATTTTTAAGCCTTCGACAAATATAAATTCATATCAGAAATAATAACTTTAGGCGCCCTAACTGTTTCTATGTAAAAATAGGATCAGTCTGGGTCCATACTAGATCCGGTGAGTACAAAGTGACCTGACGCAGGCAATGAATAAACAAAAATACTTTCCTCTTATTTAAACAAAATTGTCAGATTTACACTTTTTAAGACAAGTGAAAGCAAAAAGGAACAAATGTATAAATGAAGTTTTTAAACCCTGTTTAACAAGGGTCCCTTTATCATTTGACATCCATGAACTTCATACACAATCTAAAATGGTGGTACTCAAGTATCATCTGAGAATCCCTGGAATCCCAAGACACACTGGATCAGGGGGTCCAAGAGGTCGAGGCTATTTTCACACTGATATTAAATGTTATTTGCCACTTCACTCTCATTCTCTTATAAGTATACAGTAGAGTTTACCACAGACACGATATGTGATAACATCACAGCTCTAATGGTTAATGGGCCATAGTTCTAATGGCTAATAGAATGTAAGATTGTAGTGCTTGTTTTTAAAAATTTTTAGTTTGGTTTTCTAATATTGTAAACGTCAACAGGTGTGACACACTTAAAAAAGTTCTTTGGAATTCTCAATAATTAACAGTATAAAAGGATCCTAAGGCTCAAAAGTTTCAGAATTACTCTTTCAAAAGGTTGCATTTACCAAATATTCACGATGATCAATTAGTTTCCCCATTTTTAATACTCAAGACACCACACGCGCACACACACACACACACACACACACACACAGTGTCTTGTAATCAGAACATCTGGTTGGCTTAAGATCATCAGTATAACCAGACTAAGATGAAATAAGCTAAAACACTACTGACAATGTTAGCAACTGAAATTTAACTCTAGATAAAGGTAAGAAATTGAAAGAAGCATTTAATTGTATTTATTTTTAAAAGCATTCTTTCCTTTTTATTTTCTTTTAAAAAAAATTATTTTCAGAAAGAAGGGGCACAGGAGGCAGAAAGAGAGGGAGACAAACATCGATGTGCGGGAGAAAGATCGATAGGTTGTCTCTCACACACCCCCAGCTGGGGTCTGGCTCGCAACCCAGGCATGTGCCCTGACCAGGAATTGAAAACGTTGGCACTCAATCCATGGAGCCACAGTAGTCTGGGCCAAATAAGCATTTTAAAACACTGGAAAAATCTTAAGAGTCTAAAAATTAACCTCTGGGAATCCCTAATAACTATAGGGATTCCAAACTGGGAACTTCAGGGTATCAAAACAAAAGTAAACACATCGTATTTAAAGCTTACATTTTTATTTTTTATTTTTATTTATTTTAATTAATTAATTAATTTTTTGGTATATTTTATTGAGTATGCTCTTCCAGTCGTCCCATTATGGGGGGGGGGGGAAGGGACAACTTTAAAGCTTATGTTTCTAAAATCTTGGTTTATTTTTCTGTAAATATCCAACATGGATTCCAAAAATGACATCGACATTACTTATGTCTAAACCTACAATTAAACTTGCAAAAGAAAAAAAAAGAAAAAAGGAAAAAAATGAATTAGGAATGAGAAGACTATGAGCATGTCAAATGTTTCATGTATTCCTTTCCAGAGTTAAATTTGTAGTAGATTTGTAGCACGTCAAAATAGACAGTGGGAAGTTAAGAATAGTGTAGGAAATGGAGAAGCCAAAGAACTTATAGGTATGACCCATGGACTTGAACTAAGGGAGGGAATACTGGAGGGACAGCGGGTACAGGGCAGGGTGGAATATAGGGGAGAAAAAAATGGGACAACTGTAATAGCATAATCAATAAAACATACTTAAGGGGAAAAGAAGTCATAATCTTTTTCCTGGACTTTTCATCAGGTTATAACTTCTTTGATCTCCCTATAACTGACCCTGCTCTCTCCTTTCCCATGTTCTCATTTTGGACTATGGAATACCATCCTATGAAGTAGCAACATTTCCTGTGACTCCGGAGTAGAGCCATTTAGAGCTGACCACACATGCTTATTCTCATCCACGGTAGATGAAATACAGCTCTGCATGATCTGTAACGCCTTCCCAATAGCGAGAAAAAGGGTAAGAGTGGGAAAATTTTGCTGTGCTTCTCTGATGAGTTTTGGTGCTAGAAGTTCTCTTTATATTCTTCTCACATTTCAAACACTCTTCTCTTTCTTTTTTTGAAAGAATTATTTTATTTTATCACCTCCCACTATACAGGGTGGGGGCAAAAGTAGGTTTACAATTGTTCATATGCACAATAATGAAAAAATAATAATAGAAGAATAAACTGCGTTTTGCGTACCCACAACCGTAATCCTACTTCTGCCCACCCTGTATATACCTGCTTCCTTTTCCTTCCTTTACTCCCTGTAGGTCTGCCTTTATCATTCTTCACCCTCTGTTTTATTCTTTGCCTCTTCCTTATATCCTCACTTTCCTCAGGTCTCAGAGAAGCTTGAAACGGAACAAATAATTTAGCTCCTGCAGCGGCACTCTCAATTTAGTCTCTTGCTGATACCTGATAAGACTTATAACTTACTCTCGCTTCTCTTTTTACCTGCTATTCATTTAGCCGGTGATTTTGACTATTAGAATATGGAAGTGTTCATGTTTTAAATCCATGTTTTGCCAAAGGACAGTCAAATGAAATACAGTTCTTACCTGCTACTTGTCCATTTAGTATAATTTTTTCTCTCTGATCTACGGCTTCAGATAGATGATCAACATGCTTCTGTGGACGACTTGCAGAGAAACTCTCCTAAAATGTATGTCAATAACGAGTTACATAAAGATTTCCTAACCCCTTTCTAAGATAATGTCTCAATTCCCTACTTTAAAAGCCATTAGACTTAAAAATAAGAGGAGCATGTGTTGAATAAAACATTTAAATGGAAAACCTCACACATGCTCTCTAGATCAAGCTTCTTTTTTTTTAAATCTACGTTTGGCTGCTGACTGTATATTTAGTTTGAAGAGCCAGAGAAAACAGTCTCCTAGACAAAATACTGATGTATATGTACATTTCAAGAAGGAACTAACTTCAGCATAGCTACTTCTACTTTGCATTCTCCACCAAAATAAGACATTTTGGAAAAAAAAAACTTTTAAAACACGTTATCTAATAAGTATACTTGCTAAAAATTTTAAATATTTCTGACAGAATTTTTTTTAGCGTTAAGATACTTGACATAAGAAGAAACTATATAGATAGAGAATTTTGTTAAGTATAAACAAAACACTGTAAAACCTGCTTCATTTAGGTACTCTAGGGCTTAGACAAAGCTATTATTTGATAAAGTTTTTGACAGGAAAAATGGCTGAGTAAGATGGCAAGGTAGTAAGAAAAACTTTTCTTTAAATTATGTTTAAAGAATTGCAACAAATTGCACATACCC
>PVJD01019570.1:0-11361 GCA_004026545.1 Mormoops blainvillei
GCTCTGCCCCGCGGGAGCAGACGCCCACCGTTTTGAAGCTCGCGTGGAACTTTCTCCCGGAGACACCGTGGCAGCCCAGGAAACATTCCATCCGTGGAATGACCCCACGGGTCAAGCAATATTTAATCCACTTTGAAGGGTTAGAATCACTCAGCACAGGCTCTCTGGCTACCGTGGAGTTCATGAAAATTAGTAACAGAAGAAAATCTGGGAAGTTCAGGAACACTTGGAAACCAAACCACACGCTTCTATGTAGCCAATGGGAAATTTTAAGGGGAATTTAAAAAAAACTCTGAAATGAATTTAAAACACGCACACACACACACACACATGCACACACACAACATGCCACATCTATAGGATACAGCGAACAAACTTCTTGGGCGTGTTTAGAAGAGAGATTTGCAGTCAATAACCCCACCTTCCACTTCCAGAAACTAGAAAAAGCAGCGCAGAGGGACCCTGGAGCCATGAGGAGGCGCGACGGAGACCAGCGCGGGGGCCACACAGAGAGCAGGGCAGCGGCAACGGCGCAACGGAGCCGACGCAAAGGCGGAGCTTCCCCCGAACCTCTCTTCATGGGGCGCAGCGCGTGGTCAGGGCTGTTTCCTGGAAGTCGGTCCCGGGGAGCGTGGAGGGAGACGGTGCGTGCCCGGGGTCGCCTTCCCCGAGGGTCCCGCCGCCACCGAGGGGGCTCCCACCGAGAGGAGCGCAAGGGGGCCCTTCCCAGTTCAGCCTGGGCACACGGTGGAAGACAGGCCAGTGCTTGTGGGGACAGACACAGGCAACAAAAGGAATTTTCTCTTGGGAAAAATTCTCCAGGGACTTCGGGACCTCGGGAATTCACGTGTCGCGTGTTCTTTTGGGGGTTCCCATCTACTGCTCTTAATCTCCACGTGTTTCTGTGCTGAGCCCGGCCTTGGGACCAGGCAGTCGTTTAAATAAAGGCACATTTTAAAATCTTGATAATCTACAAAATCGCACCCCCGGAAGGCGGCCATTTTGCCCCCACCTGTTTGTTTAGAGCTGTTATACATTTGTTTGTAGGGAGAGGGGAAGGGAGGGAGAAACAGGGGTAAAGAGGCATTGATCGGCTGCCTCTTGCTCACACCCCGACCAGGGACCAAACCCACACCCCAGCCTGTGCCCTGACCGGGAGTTGAACCAGGGACCCTCCGCCCCTCAGGTCGACGTCCAACCCGCTGAGCCACACCGGCCACGGCCCTTGTTACTTGGTTTTAGTTTTCCAAATGGATGAGTGAAAAGGGTTTCCTTACTTTGTTGGAAGTTACATTTCTTCGATTAATTTGGATCAATAGGTTAAATTCATGTGCTCTTGTTAAATGTTTGAGTTCATTGCCCATTTTTCTGCTAGGCAAACATGTAAATGAGATTTCTACTGTAAGGATATTAGTCCTTTGACCTACACAGTGCAAATGTGCCCCCAGTGTCCTTTCGCTTGCTAGTGTGGCGTGTGTCTGTGTTTGATGCGACGTTTTTCCGTTGTCGAATCTATCAGTACGTGGCATTTCAGATTTCTAATTCGTGCTGAGAATACTGCCCCTTTCAGCAAACTGTGTATATGTTGTACATTTTCCTTTAGGACTTTGGTAGCTCATTGATACCTTTAAATGTGGATTCATCTGGATTTTTCTGATGTAAGGAATGAGGTTTTGAAATAACTTTTCTTAATCCAGTACTTTTTGACTCCATCACACTTACCGACACGCCACGACGCACCCTCTGTTAGCCTGGCGGCAAAGCCGGAATGAAGTTCTTCGAGTGCGAGGGTTAAGTTTTTGTTCTGTGGATCTGTTCTGATACCTTTGCTGAAATGCTGTTTTTATTGGGAATAAAATACACATATAACATAAAATTCCCATCTTGACCATTTAAAAATCACAGCTCAGGGGCACAGAGGACACCCACCTTGTCGTGCTGCCATCGCCACCAGCCACCTCCAGACCTCGGTCCGTCAGCAAAACCGTTGCCATGACGCCCCATTACGCACCCATTACGCTTGCAGAGGGCCACCTCCTGGTTGCGGGCCCACATGCCTTTTCCCTGTGCACCTGTGTACGGGTGGTTCTCTCATTTCTCGTAAGGAGGTAAGTCCTATCACATCAGGGCCCCGTTGAATGGCCTCATTTAACCTTAATTCACCATTTGAAGCCATTGTTTCCAAATAGTCGCATGGGAAGCTAGGGCTTTAACACGTGAATCTTGCGGAGGACACAGTTTGGCTCATAACATACACTGCCCATCAAAATGTAAAAATGTGTCCATGAAGAGTCCGGAATTAGGCAGTGACACGCAGTGTGTCACCCCCCAAGTCCTCAGAGAACTGGAAGCCGGGGGACGTTTTTAGGGTGGCTGCGGGCACAAGTGTGGAGGCCCAGAGTAGACTCAGGTGGCTGCGCCCTGCTCGGAGAGAAAGACAGGAAGGGGCGCCTCTCGGCTGTGCACCCCCCGGCCTGCTCTCCGGCGGGGGTGGGCTTGTTCAGGGGCTGTGGTCTGCAGGGCGGCCTGTGGGCCCCCGTGTGCAGCTGTGCTTGGCGAGGGGCGGCCGCAGGTGCACAGACATAACTGCATATCAGACGCAGCTCTTGGTGGACAGTCCTCTTCGTTTGGATGAACATGCCTGGCCGCACAGTGCAGGGGGGGTGAGGGCGGGGGCTGCACCCCCCTTCTTCCCTCTGAAAAATGCAGGTGCACTTTGAAGCCCCCCTTTCGGGATAAGTGGAGCTCAGCGGTTCTCTCCAGCATGAAGTCTGGGAAGGGACCTTCTGCGAGGTGAGTAACAGGACTGCACACCTCGGGAAAGACAGGCGCCAACTGTGTCCAGCCTGTGGAGGGGCAGAGAAGGGGCCGCTGGCGGGCGCCCCGTCAGCCTTGTTGGTCTCCAGTTCACTGGGAACGCGAGTCACCGAATCTGCGGACATGATCTCACGAAGTGGCCCGGGCTGCGGCCCGTCAGCTGCGCGCACCCTGGACCTGGCTGTGAGCCCACGGTGGCTGCCCCGCAGTTGCCCTGGAATCCGTCTTCCGGGAAGTTACGGCACCGGTGGGGGGCATCAGCTGGGCGGTGGCCCGGCCACATGGGTCCCTGTTCTCGCTCCACTCCAACCCTCTCCACAGTGACTCTCTGTGTCGGTCTTGGCAAGGTGAGGGGGGACTTGCTGTAAATCAGGGGCCTTGTAATAACCTCATGGCGAGAACAGCCTTTGAGGGGGGAGCGGTGCCTGTGGGGCTCCCTACGGGGGGACACCAGTGCTCTGGCCCACTCGCCCCTTCCTTTTCTGTCTCCATGGCCTCTCCGTCCCCGGCTCTGGCTGGGACTGAAGGGCGGCTTCTCTCTGAGAGACACAGCTGACTGGGAACTGCTTGGTTCCTGGGCTGAGGGCCGATGGGGGTCGTCCCCGAAGGGACACTCTCCAGCTAGCTGGAAAAAGTGGAGCTTGCGGTACGAACTTTTAAATGATTTGTGCCGGAACAGAAATGAGCGTCCACGTGTTTTAAGGCGCGATTTGAAACTCAGTGTTCAGGGGGCTGTGTTTAAAGAGGAATGTCCTTAAGCCCAGTGGGGTGCTCATGTTGTGATGGTTAAGTTTATCAGGATGTGTGTGGGGTTAACTTATTACTATGGAAAATTTCAGATACATGAAAAAGGGGAGCGAGTCGTTTAATGATCCCCGTGGTCCCATTCCCGGCTTCCGTGAGTGCGTCTGAATCACTTGTAAAGCACTTCATTCAGAAGCTCCCAGTTTGCTGCCGGAAATCAGGTCAAGCAGCGAGGTCGCCCTGTTCTCTGCTTTGCGTCCTTGGGGTTTCCCTGCAGACGCGCTCGTGCGTGGCCCAAAGCTGACTTACCCACGGTTGTGCTCCCTTTAGTCTCCACAGCGGCGAGCGAAGGGGGAGCGGTCATCTGGGCCCTTGGCGTCCCCTTGGAGGCCCGCGGATCAGGAGAGAAAGTGCCAGATGCCTCGCTGTCCCTGCCCGGAGGATGGCGGCCAGAGGTCGCATCTTTCCTTCACGGAGAGCTCATGGGACGCGCCTTGGTGGCGCTCTGGGGCCTGAGGCCCGAGCTCGCACAGGCCGGACTCCAGCTTCACCTGTTTCAGGTGTGACCGCAGGAAGCCGGGCAGCCCTCCGCCTGCAGAAGGGCAGGCCAAGCTCGGCTTGAGTCGTCGAGACGATGTCGTGCTTTTTCCTGAAACACACGGACGGGGCAAATGGAGACAGGAGAGCGACGCAGGAGGTAAACTGAGGAACCTCCCCTTCCGCCCCCTGCAATATGCCTGGAAATAAAGGGGTGAACGCAGAAGACACGGGAAGGCGAAAGGGGCCCACTGGAAGTTCCCCTCATCTGCCTCTGTAGTGGGGCCGGGAGGGGCAGCTCGTGCCCAGACATGGACCCCACATTGCCCTGTGTTCACAGGGAGGGAACGAGGAGACAGAGGTCCTGGGTGGCCCATGTCAAGTGGCTTCCCCGAGCTTCACTTACATAAACAAACCTTGAGAACAAAAAACGCAGGGATATATTGAATGTCCTCAATAAGCAATTGATTGCATAAATTAGAATTCGCTCGTACAATGAAGTGTATCACCAATCACAAGCGATCATAAAAGCCCGTCCTAGTAATTAGAGAACGTCCCCATGAAGTGCTGTTCAGATAAAACAAGACGCGAAGAGGCGCGGGGTCCGACACTGCGGCCAGCGCGGCCCTGCCGAGGTTTCCACTGTGCAGAGCACTGGCGAAGGGGGGGAAGCGAATCCACCCATCGGGGTTCGGGGAGTCTTTTTACTTTTTTTTAAAAATAATTTTCTGCGTCCCCTGAATAAACACACACACACTGAAATAAACACGCATTAATTTTAAATTCAGAGCAGCGTGTCTTCTGAATGAAGACAGATCTCTGAGTGTCACCAAAACGAGCGGCAGGGGCAGGGCTCTCTGAGGGCATCCGCTGAGGACACAGAACCGGGAAGGGCCCAGAATCCCAGGTCCACCGGCTGCCCGGGCCCCCCTTCTCAAACCCTGAAGCTGTGTTCCAGAAAGCTCTTTATCTAACCCAGGCATGTCGCCCCCAAGCATGCCTGTCATTTTTGGCACCTGCCGACTCCAATATAAGTGTCAACACCAACCTTCTCTGGTCTGTCGCCTGTCTCATTACCCCTGCCTGCGTGGTCGACTCGCCCGAACACGGTCCCTCCCGGTGGCCTGTGGACAGGGTGGTAGCAGAAGCTCCAGAAAGCCGCGGGGGTGCAGCCTTCTCGGCCCAAATTCCTCTTTCCCAGAGAACGGCGGGGGCCGCCTGCCTGACGCCTTCTTCCCTCACTCGCGTAGAATGTCCACCCGAAGCCATCGCAGGTGGCGGGGGTGAGCTCCGTGCATCCGCCTCATTTCCTGAAAAGTCAGCTGGGACCTCAGGGAGTGTATTTGGGAACCGGCATCACCTGTTCAGGGAAGCAGATTCTGAAGCGAAGGAATCCATTCCCTAAATGAAGCCCCGTTCGGCCGTTTTTAATGGTGATGGAGTGGGGAGGCTGCTCCGTGAGGCTGAGACCATAACTCACGCTGGATGGTATGAAGAAGAATTTAATTTAGCTTTATCTTCATAGGAAAAATCCCAGAGAAAAAAAAACCCCACCAACTGGAAACAGTGGTTCTCGGAGAGAATGAGTTTCGGAATTGGAGCCTGAACGGCCCTGAAACAGCATAAACTCCCCCCAAATCACAGCCATAAATCACTTCCATGCCGCGCACCGCTCTCTCCAGTGGCTCCAATTAACGGCTGACGAACTGAGAAGGCTGGCATGTCCTGGTCAGTGCGAGAAGCTCGAAGATGTTTATTTGTTAAGGAGGATTGGACTGGCTTAATTCCGCTCCAATTTATGTAACATTGAACTTGACACTTCCATCCGTTTAGTTTCCTGGCACTCTGGATCAGATATAATCCTCACTTAATAGATCGGAGGATTAGGGGCTCCGGGAGCTGTCTTAAGACCGCACGGCTGCCCGAGAGGCGTGCGCGTGGACCCCGTGAAGCGTTTGTCAGTGACTCCTCCACACGCCGCCTGCCCAGTCGTCTAGTCCTAAGATCCCAAGCGATTCTCACGTGCGCCAAAGCGTGGGGACAGCTGGTGAATAGGTGTGGCCTCCGCCCTGCCTTCCTCTCCAGTGGGGCCTGTCACACTTTTTCTGTAAAGGGTCCAATGTTTTAAGTGTTGTGAGCCACGCAAACTCTCCCTCAGCTACTGAATGCCCGGCCCCAGGCGGCCGCATGGCCCCAGTCTCTGCCAGTGTCTCCTCCCTCGTGTCTGTCTTATGAGGACGTAGAGGACTGCGTTCCGGGCCCGCCCGTGTCTTCCAAGGTCCTCCCCTCCCCTCAACGTCTTGAGTGTACTTGCGTCTTTTGTCACATCAATCCCCCTGAACAGGTTCTGGGGATTAGGGTGTGGACCTGTCATTTTGAGGGGCTGTCATTCAACCGACTCTTGGTGGCAGTGAAACATGGGGAGGACACAGACTGCGAGGTCATGGCCGTGACCTTTGCAAAAGTGTCCTTTACAAAAGACTCGAAATAACTTCCAACAAAGAGCGGCAAGTCTTGGACGGTACGAAAGCCGGTGTGGCATCCCTCGGTCCCCATGTGGGTCTCTGCAGAGACGCCCTGGGACAAGCTGGAGAACAAGCGAGCCCCAAAGCCCCAGGCTCCGTGGTGATACTCAGAGCGAGTCCGTGCCGTCAGGACACGCGACTCATTCCCTGCAAGGCCGCGTTCCTTCCCCACCCCGGCGTCTTCCCCACGGGTCCCTCGGTGGGCGGTTTGCACCGTTGTCTTCTGGGGTTTGAGTTGGAGAGTGAGAAAAATGATACGTCTTCTGAAGTTTGGTCGATTTTTGCTTATGGAAGCACATTTGCTCCCCGAGGCGTACGGGGGGTCCCCCGAGGACCATCAGTTACTTCTGAAGCCAGGAGACGTGCGCGCGCGGCAGGCGCAAACGGCCCCGCGTTGTCAGAGCATCTCGCATGCCTGCCGCCTCCCCGGGCACTCCTTAGTGTCTTGTATCAGAAGCTCCCCGGCCCTTCGCAGAAACGAACAGTTCAGCAGAAAGCAAGCTCATTTAATTCAAACTTAATTGAAGTTGGAGCCACGTTTCGTTCTGATTATAAATCGTTGCTGCACGTGATGAGCAGAGTACCGACTCTGCCTGTGGTCACTGGTCGCTCCCAGGGGGACAGAGGGGATAGGGTGGGGAGGATGGGGAGGCTGATTTTAGGTGGAGAAGGACTTGCACAAAGCCCCGCAGGGCACGGCCCCCGGAGCATGAGGAGTAAACCCTCAGCCCCAACGGTTGGCCTGTCTGCTCCCGCGATGCAAGGCAACGTCCCCAGTTCCTCCGAAGGGCCGGGGGACCGTGCCAGGCTGGCCAGGACCCTCGTGTCTCCTTCTCGAGTTGCCTTCAGCGCGTGCTTCCTGAGCCCTTCCCCAGCACCGCCCCGCTCCGAGCCGTTCAGAGCAGAAACGTCCCCGTTCCCTGTCAGAGCTGCACGAGGAGTGAATTATCGGGCAATTTCAGAGAAGGCCATTTAGGAAGAAGACATCAGATTTAAGGGTGACAATGTGTATTCGGAGGTCAAAAGAATCGGGGAATGACTTCATAATTTTTCTTTTATAAAGGCGATCCAAATAATGAAATAACAAATGTGTGAAGCTGAAGTCCTTTTTCTCCTCTGGGTATTTCATGCGGCATAAAAACATGTCTTTAGAGCGTCCTTTGAGTGATTTAAAAACCGGACGGAGCCAGCAACCAGGCTGCCTGTGCCCGGCCGGCTGTCATTTGTCTCCCGGGTTAGCGAGGAGAATGGTCGCTGCCGCGCTGCCCGCCGGATGCCGAGGGCAGAGCGCGCGGCCCCCAGCGACGGCGCCGGTCGCTCCCATGTGTGATGAATCCTTCTGATAACTAGGCTCTGCAGAGGTAGAATCGCATCGCGGTCATTAGCTCCCTGTCCTCCTGGCGAACAGTGCCTCTGCGTCTTCGCAGGCGGCGCCCCCACCTGCGCTGAGACTTGCAATTCCATCTGCCGTGTATTATACTTTGTCCTTCTGGAAGCACAGCGGATGAAGTCCAAACTTCCCATGCGATTGTTGCGAAAGGCAGGAGGGTGCCCCCTGAGCAGAAATCATCTCACCGAGGAGGGTGCCTCTGGCTGGGCGGCCCCACCCCGCCCCGCCCCGCCCCACTGGGTCTCGGAGCCGCAGGGTGGGGTGGGTCCCAACCCCCTGTCTGCGTGCAGGGTGGCGGTCCTGCCAGGAGCAGTGAGCAGTTATTTGTAGCAGTTCTTCATCTTCCGCCCTCAGCCCCAGCCTTCCTCCCGAGAGGCCCCTGCCCTGGTGGGTTTAGACATCGAACATTTTGTTGAATGTATGTCACCGGCCTCTGTGCTCCCTGGGGGTGACTGAGGGGCGTGGCACTGATTCGTGATGCGTGGTTGCTCCTTTTAACTGATACGAATATGTGCGCCCGCCTGCGTTCTGCACGTAATGTATCCGCCCCTCTCGTAGTGGTCACGTGGAGGCTGTTTTCCAATCTGTGTGGCGATTCACGACTTGGTGTGTAATCTTGTCGGCATCTGGGTGAAGTTCCTCGTTCTGCGAACACAAACGTAGGTGTGGACTTCCAGGGCACGAGGAAGGGGCTCTCTCTTCGTTCCTCAGGCACCCCCGTCACGGCGGCAGCGACCTTGCTTCCACCAGCCCTCACCATCACATGACTTCTCATTTCCTCCGTGGGGCTCCGGGTGTCTCGTGCTGCCGTGGCAGCCGTCCCCTCCGCAGCGCGCCTGCGCGGCCTGCTGTCCCCGTGCACCTCCTCCGCCCCAGTGCAGGCCCCTGATGCTGACTTGTTTCCACATTGGTTTTCTTTCCTTCTCGGATTTGCTGGTTTCCCCTGCAGTCTACGAAGGAATGCTCTGTGGGTTATTTCCATTGTGCATTTCAACATCAAGTGTTTAGTCGTTAAACGATAAAAGAAAGCCCTGGCCACGTTGCCGGCTCGATCCCCAGTCAGAGCACAGGCCTACGCTGCGGCCCGACACCAGGTCGGGGTGCATGTGGGAGGCAACTGATCGATGTCTCTTTCTCTCTCTCGCTCCCTCTCTCTCTAAAATGAATAAACATACCCTCGCGTGAGGATGAAAAAGAGATAAAAGTAAAAATAACTTATGGGGAGGGAGGCCTGAGGTTCCTGGTACGTTTTACTGTGTCTTCTGAGTGTGCGGCCCAAAATCCACAGGCCAGACACCTTCCCCCCGCGAGCAAACCAAACCGCCTCAGCACACGCCGCGCGAATTCACGGTGAAGGCAGGGCTGGGGGCCGCGCGGGCCTTTCAGAAACATTGATTCTAGCCTGGCCGCTGCCCGGCCAGTGACCCAGCACAGGTCCTTGCCTAGGGCAGCCTCAGTCTTCACACCTGTCTTACGGGGGCACGTGGGTGGGGACACCTTGAGAGCAAAGGGCAGATGTGCCACACATGCAGGAGTGCAGCAGGGATTCGATATTCACTGGAAGCCCCTGGAGCTTGAAAGAATTCAGATGATAGACAAATGGATGGATGGATGGACGGACAGGCAGACAGGCAAACAGGTAAATGAATGGATGGATGGGTGGATGGATGGATGGACCAACGCATGGACAGGTGGATGGATGGATAGGCAGATGAATGGACAGACAGACGGAAGGAGAGACGGACAGATGGATGGGCAGTTAGTTGGATGGACGGACAGGTGGATGAATAGGGAGAGTTGGGGAGTCCGTCCCTAATCGCTCACGTATTTTTCTGTTTCCTGATAGAAATGAAAGTGGCCTCAGCCACTAAATCATAATCGACATTAATGGCATTTTAACGGGATAAGGACAGTGGATGTCTTATAATTCTGTGTCGCCTACATGCCAAGCACACGCCGCGGGCCGAGCCCGGATCTGGGTCTGCAGGTGGGCATGTCGGCACCAGCCCCCCTTCCCCAGGCAAAAGTGGTAGCAGCGCCTCGTTTTAAGTTGAGAGCGTAATTCAATTTTATTTTTTCCCTGTTGCTTTACATTTTCCTACTTTCTCTAGAGTTAATATGCAATTATGGGCATGATGATGAAAAGATAGAATGTACTAAAATAATATTTATAGAGCATCGAACAGCTTAGAAAATGCTTGCAATATGTTAACAAGAGGCACCTGTGGCAAACTGTATATCCATCCTGGTTACAACTGTCGCTAAATAAACCCAACACAAAACGGGCAGCGAAGGGGCGGGTGCACCCAGGTGCCCGCCAGGCACGGCGCGGGCTCCGTTCCCCGCTTAGCCTCCCCTTCTCTTCCTCTCTCCTCTGCGTTCTCGTCTTCCTTCTCTGTTCTTCTGAAATGTGTTTCTCTCCCATATGTCACTTTTCCTTGTTTAAAACAGCACGAAGGCCGGGAGCCCTTTCAGTAGGACGCAAAACTTTTTAAGGGGATTCTTCAACAGAAAAGCCCCACCTCTTGTCTGCCAGACCCCAGGGCAGTCGGGGACAGGAAAGCAATTTGCTGACCTCACTAAGCCGGAGCCCGGGGGAAAGGTCCCGCGTGGCGCCCCAGCTGGGCAGCGGCACGTGCATGTGCCAGCGTGTTGTACGCACACTGGCACACAGCACACACGCGCACATGCCAGGGCTTCCTCCAGCTCGTGCCATGTCGGCCCCAGCTGTCACCTGGAGGAGGGCCCAGGCCCGTGTTGTGGCTCAGCCGGCCCTGTGATGGGCAGGCAGTTCCACCACTGTGATCATCCCTCCTCTGCCCACTCTTCTGGGGTCGAGGGCTCCTCCTTCTGACCAGAGCATGCGCTCTGTCATCTGCGCGGGATGTCCCTGGGTGGGGGGCTGGGCTCCAGAGGTGCTGGGAGCAGACAGCCACGAGTCGGCCCTCCAGGGTGCCCGCTGCCTAGGATGTCACAGAGCCGGCGTGGTGAGTGCCGGCCCGAGGGCAGAGCCCTGCCCGGAAGCAGCCCAACCTGGACTTTACCCAAGAGCTCCCCCTGCCGGAGCAGTGAGTGGGTCAGAACCTCCCCTTCTGCCTACCAGCTCTTCCTGGACCTTCCGGGGTTAGCAGCGGGGCTCTTGGACGGGGGATGTCAGACTTCGGGGCCCCCCAACCCTGCCTCCAGGAGATCCTTCCATTACGCATTGCAAGTGCTTAACAAAACATTCATTGCAGTCACTGTCATCATCCCCACGGGCACCGTCATCGCCACCCCCATCTCCGTCAACACCCTCCTGAAGACGGTGCGGAGAAGAGCTCGGGTTTTGAACTCCGACAGGTTTTGGTT
>PVJD01019571.1:0-11362 GCA_004026545.1 Mormoops blainvillei
ACCTTGCGCCCTGTGATGGCCCTTCAGTTCGGTGTTTCCTAAATTCTCTGAGTGGGAAAAAAGTTGCCATGCTGTGGAATTGTGCAAAAGGCATCCAGAAGAATTCTCGGCTCCAATAGATGAAAAGGGAATGGTGAAGTTGCCTGCAATGAAGCACGGGGCGGTGGAACAGAAGGGAGAAGCCGCTGTCCAGTCGCGTTGCCGGTGAAAATGAAGAAACGTGTCCGTCCTTGCATCTCCGTTGAAAAGGCCAAGGAACCTTGTGTCCCAAGGGTCGGTCTCTGCCGCCATCTCGTGGCCGGTTTGGGGAATGACACCTTAGTGCCTGCCAGCCGCCCAAGCGGTTGGTTCCCAGGGAGTAGCAATGACTTCAGGTGGCAACGTCCTGCAGAAGGTCCTTCTAAGACGTCCCGGGGTCAGGCGGGTCCGTTTACCTTGTGGCTGTTTTCAGGACTATGTGTCCAGGGACCAGTAAGTATTTTTTCAGTTATATTTTTTGTGATTTCTGTTGGAACTGGTGGTGGATTGTGGAGGCAGGTTTCGAGTGGGATAATGTGCTTGAAAGTCGTTTGCCATGTGCCGTGCCTGTGACGGCTCGTAACGCAGGCAGTTGAGTAAAATTTGTTCATCCTCTTCACTTACAAGTAAAGCAAGATTGAATAAAAGTAAAATGCAGTAAAATAAAATAAACGTGCTACCGTTTTACACACACGCCCTTCCGGACATGTGCCCTCTGCTTTCTCTGGGCTTCCCTTTCTCCTTCAGGTTGTGAATTCCAGTGCAAGCTCTGCACAGTTCGAGCTCCCGTTCCCAGGTGATGTGTTGGAGGTTGGAGATTTCCTTCTCAGGTCTCGGCACGTAGTGTGTTCAGCATCGTTCTGTTGTAGTCGTTTGCATCTCCAGTGGTGGCTCAGTCTAGGGGTTATTTAGTTGTCTGTTGAGTAAGCGGTAAAGGAGAGAACTTTCTCACCACTCATTTTCAGTGAGTTGTCGCCTCCGTGTTTTGAGAGCAGAAAACACACTATATAGGATTATAATCTTTGATGCTGGGTTAAGCTTGCTCACAATGGGTTGGCCAAAAAGTCAGTTTGATGCCGTATCCCCTCCCCTTCTTGGCCTCCAGGCATGTGGCTCTGTGTTCTCGGACTCGTCTTTAACGTGCTTTGAAAACATTTCAGTGTGACTGTGTCGTGTGAGATGTCATAGGGGGGGTGTGCTCGAAGAAAGACCTCATGGACAGTGTGGAGTGTTGGGGTGCTCAATTTCATACTGAAGGTGGATGAACAGATGCCACCTTTTGGGCCTCCTAAGCTGTGTCATCTCAAGAAAGGCAAAAGCCACAGTGAAATGCCAGAAAAGGCTTCCAGTGTGTGTGGAGAAGGTACTGTGTTTGACGGAACGTGTGAGAAGTGTTTGGCTAAGTTTCATGGCAGCAATTTGTGGCGGGATGGCACCCCCATGGGTCGGAGAATCCGGAGGCCAGTGATAGCCATCGAGTCCGGACGTTCATCGCAGACAGGCCAGTTTAGGGCAAACGAGAGTGAGGTGACATCTTCCAAGAGGCCAGGTGAAGCATCAGAATCACCTCCACCAGCGTGGTTGAATTAATGGCTTTGATATTGGGGTTCCACAGAATGGAGGAGGAGGGCGAAGCCCTCTTGGACCGCATTTTCACATGCGGTTCTTTAATGAAATGTAAGAGAGATGTCCCATTTCCAAGACAAGTGGGGGTGCAGGAAGAGATGAACCTTGGAGAGTGTACAATAAGGAGGATGGGTAGAGATCTTGGGTGGTTGAATGGATACACCGGCAGCCACTCCAAAAGGCGGTCTTCATCCGAAGGAGGCGATGCTGTGTCTCTTCGGAGGGGCCCGGAGCGAGTCCTGTACCCAGAGCCTTTGCGGAAAACCAGACGGTCCCTGCAAACCAGCGCTGCTCCCCGCGAGACCAAGGGAGAGCACCGCGCCAGCGACAGAGGCGTGGACCCGCCCGCCCCAGAGGAGCTCTGTGTCCTCAGGATAAGGTACGAGACCTCGTTCCTGTGTTTTGACCCGGGGAGAACGGTTACGGCCTGGCCGGGCATTTCCCATCATCGGCAGAGCTCAGCAGAACTTGCCCATTTTGATGGCCATTCATTTAGATCTCCCCCAAAGTGTCCGAGTGGAGAGAAGTTGCCATTCCGTGGAAGACTGCAGAAGGCAGCCATAAGCGGCCTCCGCTCCAAGAGAGAAAAATCGTGGGAAGACGGCACCGGGCAGTGGCAGAGAACGGCGACGCCGTCGTCCAGTCCGGTTGTCGGGGAAAATGAAGCCAGGTGCCCGTCCTCGCACCCTAGGGGGAAATCTGCAGGAGCCTGGTGGCAAAGCGGCTTTTCGTTCCAAGCGTCGGTCTCTGCTGCCCTCTTGCGGCCGTTTGCGGGAAGGACACCCGAGTGCAGGTCAGCAGGAAAAGCGGTTGATTTCTTGGGAATATCGATCAGTTTCGACGGCAGTGCTCCGTAGAAGTGCCTTGTAAGACGTCCCAGGGTCAGGCCTGTCCGTTGACCCTATGGCTGGGTTCCGGAGTGAGGGTCCAGGGAACTAGAGGCGTGTTTGTTTCACGTGTGCATGTGTGCATGTGCGTATGTGTGTTAGTGTTGTTGGAACTGGCGTTGTAGGGTCCTAGAGGCAGGTTTCTAAGAGTGCCAGATGGGCTTGTAAATCGTTTGTAATTGGCTGCGCCAGTTGCGGCTTCGCTCAACAGGGAGAAAAGTAAATGTCACTGAAAAATTCTCCACTCTGAAGTGAAATAAGAAAATGTGGAAAAAAAGAAAAGAAAGAAGAAAGGAGCGCTATCATGATATGTACATGCCCTTCTGGACCTGCGCCTGGGTAGCAGTCCTCTAGGTTTCCTGCACTTCACTTTGCCATCCAGGTTGCTAATACGGGAGCAAGTTCCGTAGATTTGGAGCTCCTCTCTCTAGCAGGTGCGTTGGAGGGTGAAGGTTCCATGTCAATTCTCGGCGTGTAGCCCCTTTACAGTTGTAGTGATTTTGCGTCTTCAATGGTCGTTCACTCTGGAGCTTTTCGAGGAGCCTGGGGCACAAGTGGCAGAGGAAAGAAGTTCCTGGTCGCCTATTTTTAGTGAGTTGTTGTTTCCGTGGTATGAGAGCAGGAAACGCACTGTGTAGGATGACAGTCTGTGATGTGGGGTGAAGCTTGCCCCTGCCCGGCTGCCAAAAAGTCAGTTCGGGTCCCCACTGAACACGTCATACTCCTCCCTACCCCGCTTACCATCATGTGGCTGTGTTTTGCGGTCTTCTTTTGAACATCTGTCGAAACCATTTTTGGAAGACCATGTCGTGATGGATGTTTCATGGGCGTGTCTTCTATGGAAGGCGTCCTGCACCTTGTGCAGCGTTTGGGTGGCCATTGTCATGTTGAAGGAGGGTGAACAGGTGACCCACCTTGGGCTCCCTGGGCAGCCTCATCCCGAGAAAGGTAAAAGCACAAGGGAAAAGGCGGAAAAGCCAGGTGGTGAGTATTGGAGAAGGTGCTGCGCCTGACGAAATGTGTGAGAAGTGTTTGGTGAAGCGTCTTGGCTGACATGTGTGTCGGGAAGGCGCACCGAAAAATGGAATGAGCTTGGGATTAAAAGTTGAGAAAAGGAAGAGCAAAAATTTTTTTTAGTTATAACTTCATTAATAATTAAATAAAACAGTAGCATGATTCTTAGCAGTTTAAATGAGTTCAGGATCTGGAGTAAAGGTTTTCTAGAAATCAGAAGTATTTTAAAAATAAAATTGTGTCTCTTGTGGGTTATCTGAGGACCTCCTAATGTGGCAAATGTCCACATTTTGAAAGAGGAGAACGTCAGGTGGTGAATTCTGGAATCTAAAAGCGTAAGATGATTGATTGCAAGTAATTTTAGGAAACAGTTATGGAAGAGGGATGGACGGTCAAGGAATAGGCAGTGACCCTCAGATGTGTGCAGGGGTTCGTCTCTGTGTGTTTCAGCCTCCTAAGGTGTCCGTGCTTCTTGGCTTCTGAGCTTTTGCCAGTGCCTTCTCAGCCAAGGGCCGTCCTCCCCATCTTTGCAATACGGCTGGCATTTGTTTGCTGTTCTTCAGGTCTCAGCTTTCAAGCTCCCTGCCCAGAGGCGATATTTCAGGTCCAGGGGGCAAAGTCACAGGCTGTTTGTATTCTAATGGCGTGTTCATCACGGTCCATTTAGAGTGGGGTTTCTCATTGCTAATGAAAATTCTTTCTCCTGGGGGATTTTTCCTCTGTATTCTTTATGCGTATTCACTGCCTGCCATTCTCACCCTCCCTTAAACCCACCCTCATGTCAATGTGGAAGATCTCCATACAATGTGCTCCATGTCCCCTTGGGGATAAAGTCAACGTTTGCTTGAATACCACAGATCTTGAAGCTCTGATCATCTTTGGAACCGGAGTGGCGGCTTGGTACGTAGTGTTTTTATCACCATTCCGTGCAAATTATTTTCCAACTCCAATTGTCATTTTATTTTTGGGGGTTATTTAGAAGTGTAATTCATAAGGTATAAATCTGAGTACTTTGTTGTTATCTTTTGTTACTGATTTGTAGATGAATGGCAGTGAGAGTAAGAAACTTTGAAATGTGGTGGAACTTGCTTTATATCACAACATGGTCATTAAAAAAAAATTTCCAGATAAAAAAATGCACTACCTAAAACGCATTTAACTGCATCTGTTAGGTTGGAACTGTTCTGTAATTTTCAGTTTTGGGATGTAGTGCAGTATTTACGTATGTTGAATTCAATTTACTTCATGTGTTATTTTTTATATGTTTACTATTTTTTGTGTGCTTTATTGGTTCTGAAACAGAACTTGAATGAGAGAAATTTGGTAAATTTCCTATTATGATTATGAATTTATATGTTTTACATTGTAGCTCTGTTCTATATAATTTTGAGTTTGTTATTGAGTACAAATTTGGAAGTAACTGGTAAATTGAACTTAATGATATGAATTGCTCTCTTTTTTTGTAGTAGTGGTTAATTTTTACCCTCAAGTGTACTATATATGTGGTTATGTAATTTTCATTTGGTTAATGTTTGTATAGTATATTTTTCCCATCCTTTCACTTTAGATCTCTTTGTATGTTTTAGATAGCTCTCAGTATTTTCTATTAGTTATGAGTGCCTATCAAAATCCATAAAGAATTGATTTCGGTGGAGGAAATAAAGTAGGGGTCCAGTACATTTTTCCCTATTCAGCCGTTTCAACACCATTTATTTTTCAATGACTGTTTTTACCTGACCTAAGGGGACATCTTTATCATAGATAATCAGGCCCTGATCTTCCATTTATTATTGGGTTTTCTATTGTGTTCCATCCAATTGTCTATTCACAGGGCATCAACCACTGTTTTAATTCTTGCAGGCTAATAATACAAAACATTTTTATATCTGGTAGGGCTAGCTTCTACTCATTAGTTTGTTCTTTCAGAATTCTCTTTTAAAATCAGTTTGAACTGGTGAAATGAGAACAAGTTTTTTAGTGTTAAACATGTATAGATTTTAATCTATATGACATTAAATGTATAAAAATGCATTAGAATGGACATCCTAATGTTTGTTTATCCAAGAACATGATGTTATTTTCCAGTTGTTCAAGTATCTTTTAGTGGGTTTTGTTTTAAAATTCATACAGGTAATGCACTTTGTAATTAAGGTTAATCTTAGGTCTTTTACCTGTTTTGTTGCTATATGTTCTTGTTTTTGAGTATATCTTAAAGTTACTATGTCTATACACATCTAAAGGACATTCATTTCTGCATGTCATTTATTCTCCCTGTAATAAATCTTAAAACTTAAAAGATAGTCTCTTCCATAACTGGTTTTGGAAAAACTGGACAGACGTATGCAAAAAAAAAAAAAGAAAAAAGAAAAAAGAAATAAGACCACTTACAAAAAGCCTGTTAGTTGTAATAATTAAGTTGTTTTTCATGATTATCAAGTTAAATAAGGTATTGTCCAAGAATAAAATTGTGTTAATTTAGTTTTGTAAAAATGTGAAAATAGAGAAAACTCGGGAGAAAAAAAATGAAGAAATGAGGAAATGTGAGGAGTTAGAAAACAATTTTTTTGGTTCTAAGTTCAGTAATGAATAAATAATGTAGGAACAGAATACTTATTTTCAACGATCTCAGGGCTTGGATCCCTGGTCTCCTAGAAATCAGAAGTGCTTTGTAAGTGGAAGTGTGCCCCCTCTCGGTTATCTGTGGAACTCCTAATACTTCAAATGTGCACATTTTCAAGAAGGAAGATTTTTAGATTGTGAATTTCAGAGTCTAAAAAGTTAAGAGTATTTACTTTTAGTGACATCACAGAGCAGTTATTAAGGAGCGATGTATGATCCGTGACAGAGAAGCAGCCGTCCTCCAAAGCCACCGTGAGTCAGTCTCCCTGGGTGTCTGGTCTCCCTCGCAGTGCGCCACTGTGCCCCGGCCGGTGTCCCCCCCACCTCCCCCGGCCAGCCACTTCTGTCTGTTTCTCCCGGCCATGTATTTCGGTCCGAGCGTCCACGCTGTTGCTTTAAAAGGAAGTTTTGTTGTGATCATTTCTCTGTTGTGAATATTCTGTTCTTTCTCTTCCTAGCACTTAATCTCCAGGTAAAGTAATAGATTTATTTCTAACCGCTGTTAGCAGTGCGCTCCACGAGGGCACGTTTGTCCCCGTCCCCAGCATGTGTCTCGTCCCACACTCGGTGCCGTCCTGTGTCTGACATCAGTCGGACCTTCCTGTGTATTTTTCGAGTGAGCGCCCTCCGTGATCCCGGCCCTCAAGCCCCATCCTGAAAGACACGCCTGCGCCACCAGCAGAGCAGCGTCGTCCAGGTCCAAGTTCACTGCGGCCCGGTGGCGCCTCCCACACCCCCGGTCCGGGCGGCCGGGATTGCACCTGCCAGGCCCTGGGCTGGGCCTCTCCGCGGTCCCGGCCCAGGAGCGCTTCTGAGGTCCAGCCCGTTTCGCCCCCTGGCCCGCCTGTCCTCTCTCTTCCCCACCGTCTGCTTCAGGGTGGGGACACGCCGTCTTAGGGGCCTCGTGGGCGGAGGGGTGTCGGCGGGGCCGACAAGGAACCTCGAGATGTTCCGGAGGAGGATGGACCAGGTCGCTGTCCGGTGAGGGGCGCAGGGTCCGAGGAGGGGGCACGGGGCAGACGGAGGTACCGTCGGGGCCGAGATCCC
The DNA here is from genome assembly GCA_004026545.1 of Mormoops blainvillei. NCBI lineage: Eukaryota > Metazoa > Chordata > Mammalia > Chiroptera > Mormoopidae > Mormoops > Mormoops blainvillei. The sequence continues at coordinate 7,212 of PVJD01019571.1, forward strand.
CACAGGTTGGGTTGGGAGTCCAGGTTCGAAGCCCCTGGGAGAAGAGAAGGGCGGGGCGTGTGTAGAAGGAGGACCTGATCCGGGTTCGCGGTGCTGGGAAGCTGTGCACCCCGGAGAGGGTCGGCCCGGAGAAGCCTGGGGGGAGGTTGGGAAGGATTCAGTGGGGGCGAGAGGGGGAAGAAGGGCTCACGGCAGAATTTTAGTGGAGCCAAGACGGTGAGCGACTGAAGGAGGGTTTGGGAGGAAGGGCGGTGGGGCACAGATGGGCCGCGTGGCTGCGCGCGCTCGCAGGTTTGGGGTCCTCGCCCTGTGGGACGGGAGAGCGAGTGTCGTGGAGCGGGCTCACCGCCAGCGTTGCTGCGCGTCCCACCTGCATCCTGTCCCAGGCGGGCGGGGCGCAGGGCAGGTAGGGGCCTGGGAATGGGATCCTGCTGCGGGTCACGCGGATGCGCTGTCCAAGGCACCCAGCTCACCCCTCTCTTTCCCGTCGATGAAAAGACAGGAAAACCGGGGTTTCCGGAGCGCAGTAAAAGAGTGAAGGGCTTTTGACATTTTACGCGGCGCGAGAACAAGGAGAGAGTTGCACGGGGTTGGACCCCACGTGCGTTGCGGATGCCACGGCGCCTCGTCAAGAGCCCGGCGCACACAGGCGTCCTCCGGGCAGCGGGCTCGTCACGGGAGCGCTTTTCTCTGCAGACATTTCTTGGGCTGTTCAGGTGCCAGTAGGGGGGGTTAGCATTTGTATGTCAGAGATGCCCCCGGTGAAATACATGCCCCGGTCCGAGTGGATGCCGACCCGGTGGTCGTCCTGTGCGCACTATGTGCCGGGCACGGGGCAGGGCGGAGATGGAGTTTGGGGACAGTTGTGTTGCGATACGTGAAGTGAATGAATGATGGAAACGGCCTTCTTTGCTGTGGTCACTGTGACTAGTTCACCCGAAAGACTAAAGTGAACGTTGATATCGTAAGCACATTAGGCGGGTCCCACATGGTGACGAGAAATCAGGTAGAAGGTGTCAGGAGAGTCGCTCCCGCTCTGGGCGTCAAAACTGGGGCCTTCCGTTCCCAGAGTTACCATGTTGGGAAGCTCTCGGGCTGGCGCTGCCGTGTTACGTCCCTTGCTGAACAGGTGGGACCACGGCGCTGGCCGCTTCCGTCCTCATTTCCAGCGTCGAGCGATGTGGAGACGGGGACGTCCCCCTTCCTGGGGTCTGTAGTGTCCAATCGCATTGTGACTGTTGTAGGAGAAGACATGGGATATGTGGCTCTGTTTCTGCTGGAATTTGCCCAAATGTAATGGATTTGAGTGGGACCGCCAGAAGAGGACCCCGGGGTCAGCCTCGAACTGCGGGCTGCGGGCCGTGCGGCTCCTCTGGCGGGGGAGGGGGCTCTGGAAGCGCCTCCGGGTCCCACGGGTCACGGTGGCACCTGCGTGGTCGTTGGGGAAGCCGGTCGTGGCTCCGCTCGGGGTCGCTCCCTTGCGGCGGCTTCAGCGGCCTCGGCGGACCCCGGGGGACGGCGCCTCCTGGGACCCGGAGGAGCAGGTGAGGTGGAGGGTCCGTCGTCCGCAGAGGAGCCGCGGAGGTCGGCTCGGTGAGGAAAAGCGCGACGTGTTTTGGTTTTTGTGTCGCCTAAAGCAGTGAGAGTTTGGTTGAAGGTCAGGCTGATGGGACACCGGTGTATTTGTGTTTTTCTGCAAATTAAAGAGACAGCAAGCATATTTCATCCTTGTAGTGCACATGTGGGAAATGAAGAATTTAGGGTGATGAATAAATATCTGTATAAGTGACTGAATTTGTTTATAAATGTTCATCTAAAGATCATCTGTGTAACAATTCACCATTTCTTACTCCTAGTTTTCAGGAGAAAGTAATTTTTTTTTAAGGTTAAGAATTATAATGAAAGGCACAGAGAAAAAAAGCAATCGAGAAAGGAACTGTGTGTAAGGGAACGAGAAGATACGTTGTGATTGAACCAAAAGGCATGAGGTAGGGGCAGGTAGTTTTCAGAGAAAGGGCATTCATTTTGTCCTAAGAGAGGCTGTTTGTTGTAGAGGAAGGTAGAGGGAAGATAGGAGAAGAGCTGAATGTAAAGAGGGAAACGGTCGAAGATGTGTGAAGAGAAATGTGGAGAAAGGTAGTTTCTTGTGTGGTGAAGCCGGAAAATAGGGGAATAGGTTTCATGAATTCAATGACTATGAATATGAAAAGTAAGTTGATGTAGAAGCAGAGTTTGATTTAATTTTACTTTGTTAGAAGGACAAAGTTTTTGTACATCGTGCACTGGATGAGACGGTGTGAACTATTTTCTGCCAAGATCCTGTGTTTCCTTAAAACATGTTTCTTTTTCATGCTGTTTCCACCAGGGCTTTGATTCCTAAAGAAGACAATCTTCTCAGTCCTAAGAACCGAAGATGTGAGAACTAGAGATGGACCCGGAGCCCGTGTGGCCGGAGCTCCACTCTCTCAGGTGAGACCCCTCCTGACACTCACGGGACTCACAGCGCCTGTGAATGGACACCCCACTGTCAGTCACAGGATTCAGCGCTGACGTCCCAGCACGCCCCAATCTGTCAGGCTCTACACCTGCACAGAATCCCATGACCAAGAGATGATGTGAAAAGACCCAGTTCCCCTTTAGGTGGGTGTCCATTTCACGTAAATGGACCCAGAACTGATGTGTAAGGATCCCAGAGTCTTAAGAGGAGGGAGCCTGTCCCCACCGTCAGAGGACTCAGAAGTAAAATGACAGAACCCCCTACTCTCGGTGCGGGGAGGGGGCTCCCCTCCCCCAGTGACGGCCAAGATCAGATATGTCAGGGCTCCACGCTCTCTCAGGTAAAACCCCTCCCCAACACTCAGAGAACCCAGAGCTGATGGGACAGGATCGTGTGTGTGGGTAGAACGGACCCCTCATGCCCTCAGGTGCCCGTTGAGCCACAGTTTTCTTCTCTGCTGACATGTATCGCACATCTGGGGAGTGGCAGCTACTGACTAAGCAGCTCCTCTTACCGTTTTTCAAAGACACTTTTTGTCTCAGTATTTTTTATGTGCCCATGTTTGCATTCTGTTTCTGTTGGTCTTCCGCATGTGGTGTTTCTGACTCTCACGTCCGTGAGGTCCCCATGCCCGTCTACGTCTTCAGTCGGGTTATGTTGTGGTGCTAATGTGTCCTAGCTAGTGGATTATTAGACCCGCCCCAAGATTCTGGAGGTCCGAGGAAAGATTGTTCCTCCAGCACATAAGCAGGCAGCCAGGTATTTATTTCACAGGGGGTCCATTTGTGGTCCACAGGATCGTCACCATTGATTAAAGTTAGATTTATCAATTTCACCACGGTAACTTGTTCTCTAAAGTGAACGATTATGTTCCTGAAACATGGAACAATGTACTCATTTAGCTGGTGGATATAAAACTTGTATGTAAGGTTTCAGAGGTGACGATGAAGAGAGCTAGCAGTTTGCACTTGGCACGTTGATTTCACAGTGGGTGATAAGAAAGGGAAGAGTGAGAAATTACATAGGATCACGATCCCATTTCTCCCTGAGAGATTTCGTGGCCCCAAAGCGGTTTGGGAAGAGAGCTTCAGCACAACCCCAGTAGCTTTGGGCAGGAATACTCCCAGCAAAGGGTCGTGGACTGTCTTCCCTTCTTACTCCCCGCATCTGAAAGTTTTGGGGGTCCCCCAACCAATGTAACCCGCCAGGGATGCTGCCGGTTTTTCCGAATGACCCGCACGCTCCCCATTTCACCTTTAAAGTCTAAGATTGTGGTTTCCCATTTGCCAAAAGGTCTTCTATACTGAATATGACTTCCTCGTGTTCGGTGTTCATCGGAATAGGAAGTCCCATCGTGTATCTATGAAATGTTGAATGTGTCCTGTGAATAGGATTCTGTGAATCTGATCATCATCCCAGCCGTTAGAAGGTATGAGAAAAGTAATTTTTCAATCCCCCTAGGTTTGGTGAGCCGTCCAGGGGACATTCACGGCCGGGACAGTCACTCACGGAAAATGCAGACAGCGAGAGATCACGGACATCTCCCGGCCAGAGTGAGCATCATCGGTATAGTTTTCGCTCTGTCAGCCTTTTCTTAAAGTTATTTCTGAAGGTTTCGGAATAATGTAGCAGTGTCGTAAGTTATTATCGTCTC
>PVJD01019572.1:0-11360 GCA_004026545.1 Mormoops blainvillei
GGGTTCCCGCAGAGGCTGAGGGTCGGAGTCTGGTTGTCGCAGCTGACCTGGCCGTTGTCCATTTGTATATTCAGTATCTCATAGTGGGGAGGGCTGGGGTGTCTTTTCACCCCATCCGTCGGGCGGTCCTAGCCTCCTGGGGCTGCTGTAACAGCTTCCCACAAGCTCGGTGGCTTCAAACAACAGAAACTTACTCTCTCCAGTGCTGGAGACGGGAAGTCTGACACCGAGGTTTGCGGAAGCCTGCGCCCTCTCCCAGGCCCTGTGGGAGGACCCTTCCTTGCCCCTCCTGACTCAGTGGTTCTTGGCAATTGTCGGCCTCCTCCGGGTGTAGACCCCCGACTCCAGCATGTGCCTTGTCTTCACAGGGCCTTCTCGTAAAGACACCAGCCATTGGATGCTGGGCCCTCCCTGATCTGGTATGACCTCATTTTAACTAATTCCACCTACAATACCCCCATTTCTAGCCCGGTCACGTCCTGAGGTTTCAGGTAGACATGAACGTGGGGGGAGACACCATTTAACCCAACCTGCTGGCTAAGGGCCCCTGTGTGCCCGTCACCAGGGCCAGAAGCAAGTCTGGACCTGACATGGGGTCTTGGTCATGATGGGGGAGTCCACCCTCGGAAGTCTTGGGACATCCAGGATAGAGGACGTGAGGAAGCAACCCTGTGGGTGGGAACCTTGGGATGCTTAGAGGCAGGAAGGACAGGAATGCACATCTGACCACGTGGTGTGATTGGTAGGCCCACGCCAAGGGAGGCAGGCCCTATGGCCAGGGCGACACCATAGTCACCTGCTGACATGGCCGGTCACAACGGACCCAGAGAGAGGCACAGCTGAGGGGTAAGGGCTTCATGTAGGGATGCTTCACCCAGGGGCTTCTGAAGGCTTGATGTGGCCCGTGATTCCCCCCGAAACCCAGGGAGTGTCAACATGTTTTTGGCCCACAAACCGTATCTTCGGGACAGAGTCGTCTCGGGAGCTTCCAGCACGTCTATCAGACTGAGAAGTGGGTCCAGAACCAGCGATCCCACCCCACAGACCAGCCTGTCCTGTGCTCCCCTGGCTGCAGGCAGCACCACAGATGCCAGCGTGCCCTGGCCCCAACCCCGAGTCTTGTCCTGGACCACGCTGTCCCCAGCCGCCCACACCCAAGCCACTCACGAGTCCCATCACTTCCAGCTTCCAAGGTGAAGCACCAGCCAGGCTGCCAGCACAGTCCCCAGGTGGCCAGCCTGAAACCCACTCTCGGTCTGCTCTGGCCGTCTGCACGGGCCAGTGGGAGATGCACCCAATCCGGAACCTTCTGCAAATAGGAATCGGGGCAAGAGAGTAAATGTGAGGATGAAATAGTTAACATATCCTGACACTCAGGCCCGTCTTCTGCAGGGCGGTGTGTGGAAATGTCAGCTGCTGGGGGACCGTGCTGTCAGAAAGAGACAAGGGGCCATACGCAGCCGCGATCCACCTTGAAGCGCTTGAAGCGAGTCAGACAAGTTGCCTCACTCCCTGAGGACAGACTCCTCACCCAGATAAGATAAAAGCCGAGTGGACTCCAGCCCCTCGAGAGGCGGGAGTCACATCCGAGTGTCTCTGCCATTTTCCAAACTGGCTTGGGGAATTGGCAATTTTCATTTGTTTGGTTTTTGGGTTTTTTTAAAATCCTCACCCGAGGATTTTAGGGAGAAAGGAGGTGGGGGAGAAACATCCGTGTGACAGAGAAACATCAGTTGGCCACCTCCTGTATGTACCCCACTTGGGATCAAACCTACCACCTTCTGGTGCCCGGGATGACACTCCAGCTCACTGAGGCACCAGCAGGTGCAATTCTGTTTTGACACTGCTCTTGGAAGTCATCTAGTTCTTTTTTTCAATCGACTCGATTTTGAGAAAATTTTAGGGTTACAGAAAAGAGACAAAGACAGTGTAGATGCTTCACCCCTGTCACCCAGCTCCCCCAGCGTTAGCATCTTCCGTCACCAGGGCACATTTGTGACCGCCGAGACAGCAGCATCGCTGTGCTACTACTCACCAACCCCTGGGCTTCAGGTGGATGTTACGGTTGCCCCACTCATGTCCTCTTCTGCTCCGGGATCCAACCCAGGACACCACACGGCATTGAGTTGGCACGTTCCCCACATCTGCTCTGGCCTGTGGCCATTGTTCCGTCTTTCTCTGGTTTGCATGACCGTGGGCGCCTCGAAGCGTCCGGGCCGGGTGTCCTGTGGAAGTCCCCTGACCTGGGTTTGTCTGCTGGTTTCCTCATGATTCGCCAGGGGTTGTGGGTGTTGGTACAGAGCACCACGAAAGTGAGGTGCCAGTTCAGTCACACCATGCCGGGGCACCCGTGGGAGCCACGTGTCAGTGTAGGTGGTGTTAACCTGGAGCCCTTGGCTCACGTGGAACATGTCACGGTCCTGTTCTTCCCTTTCTCTACTCTGGCCTTCGGAAGTGAGCAACCAAGTCTCGCCCGTCCCACCCCCCGAAAGGTGGAGAAGGGAACTTCAGCTGCATGCCCTGGAGGACGGAGTATCCCTCCAAGCTTTCCTTTGCGGAAGCTGTGTCTCCGTCCCCATGCACTGATCGGCCTGTTCCATCACTTACCCACGTTAGTGCGGACCCACGGGGCTCTGTCTGACACTTCACCACATTATTTATTTGGCTGCTCCGACTGCTCCGGCTTTAGCCACTGGGATTTCCCGGTTCCTGGGACCCTGCCAAAGGGGCCCCCCGCCTTTTTGGGGAGCACCTCCTTCCTTCCTGGCACTATGAGGTGCTCCAGGCACCACCACCCCGCCCCCCGCCCCATGTGAGGAGGTGCCAGCCTCTCTGCTGAGGGCTTGCACAGAGCGAAAGGCAGAGGGAGGAGCAGCGCTCCCTGTCCCCCTGCCTCACTGGTCGAGCTGGGCCATCTCCTTGCACCTTCTGCCGCCCTCAGGCTGGGGTTTGCATCGTAGGCTCCGTGGCTCTCGAACCCTCAGTCTCACAGGCATTCCTGGGTCTCCAGCTTGCAGACGGCAGGCAGGCCGTGGGCTATCTCGGCTTCCGTAACCACGTGAACCAGGTCCTCCTTCTCCATCTCCAACCTCCATCCATCCACCAACCATCATCCACCCACCGGGTGGAGGTGACCCAGGCTAACCTCTTGGCAGGGTCCTCCATGGCATCACATCTGCACAGTCCCTTATACCTCAGCAGGCAGCACCGACAGGTTCTGGGCCCTGGGATATGGGTGTCTTGGGGGAGGGGTGCCACTCGGCCCACCACAATGCCCCCCTCTCATTCTCCCACTGCACACGTCTGTCCCGCTCATGCACCCTGACGATGGTCTATAGTTTTCCATATCTGCGTCGGTGCTGGCCCTTTGACCCCCAGCCGCGTGCTCTTCTAGCCCAGGATCCCATCTTCTCATCTTGTGTCCCCGGGACCGGTGGGGCCTGGCGCATGTCGGCACTCAGCGCGCCCTGGTGAATGACAACGTGAGTGGTGATCTCACCCTGGCTGTGAGAGCTGGCCTTGGGCTGGACTGGGGGCCCAGGGGCCCTGGCACTTGCAAATTCAGAGCTGTTTCCTCCCCTGCCCCACCCCACCCCGAGCCAGGAGCATGCGGCAGGCTCCAGGAGCTGCCCTCCGGGCCCACAGGCCGCTTGGGCACGGGAGGATGGGGGGCCGGGGGAGGCTCCCCGAACGTCCTTCCTCCGACCACAGGAAGGCTCGGCTTGAACGTGTTAGTGCTGCTGGTAATTCATGTGGCCAAACCACACAGAGCTGGAACTCCCGATCCCACTGGGAACTGCCAGCCGCCCCCCAGTTGTGGTGTGTGGGCTGTGAATTTCCTTGATTCCAGGCCAAGCCCCGAGCTGTGGGTTTGGGGCCAGCATCCGTGCCTCCCCAGCAGGAGCCCAGTGCCCGGATCTGGGGCCGGGCCCTGTCACCCCGCTGACCTGCGTGAGGCAAGGCTGCGTGCCGGCTGCTTAGAAAGGTCACCACGAGGCCCCCAGTCCGCCTGCCCTTTGGGCTTCCCAGGGGCTGAGGTTGTGGGTCTCACAGTCCCTGCTTCAGATGGTGGAGAGAGAGATGTGGGGGAGGGTCACCTCGGGCGAACGTCAGTGTCAGGGGCCAGCTTGCCGATGAGCAGCCCACCAGCCGTGATGAAACTGGGGTGAAAGGGCTGGACGGTACGTCTTTGAGGCGCAAAAGGGGAAACAGCCGTTTGAGGGCGAGTATGGAAGGAGCCCCGAGACAAACAGCGGCTGAATCCGGAGGCAGCGACTCCCCCTTGTCCCCCGCCGGCTGTGTGCCCGTCTCTCTGTCCGCCTTTCTCCTCCTCACGAGCACACCAGCCCTACCGGACTAGGGCCACCCCTAAGGGCCTCAGGCGAACTCCAAATAATGTCCCGCCTGAGGTCGGCATAGGCATTGGGTGGGGGCAGCTTACCCCATAACAGCCGTCCGGTAGGAGAGCGAGACTCAGCCGGCTGCAGACCCTTCCCGGGCAACCTTGGGGGTGTGGGCTGGGGAGAACAGGAGCGTACTACGGGAGGAGCCTGGGTGACCGTGTCACTGGGGGCAGGGTCACCCCCTTTGAGGGGATGTGAGCGGGACATGTGGGCTCCATGGACCCCGGGATTCTAAGACTCTCCTGGTTCTAACTGACTTCAACCCTGAGATGGTAGGTTGGCATCCAGGTCCCTTAGTTAATAGCTGGGCGACCCCCCGCCTCGAGTCCTGGGCCTCTGCCAGCCCACAGGGACCACAGACAAGGAGAGAGGGTGCCTGGGAGGGGTGACAGCCCTGGCACCTTTGTGGGCAGCAGCAGGCATCCCTGCAGCAGAAGGAAATTTGAAATCTGGAGAATGGGCCAAGCTGGGGACGGTGCCACCATCGCCCCTGACTGGCTCCTGTGCACAGAGAGGGACTTGGCCCGGCCCTGCTCTGACGCTCAGGGTTCGCTGCGGAGCCGATGGGCCTGGAGGGACTGATCTCCGGGCTGCAGTCAGCACTCTCCTCGGCCCGGGACCTGTGGAATGCCTCCCCTTCCTGCTTCAGAGCAAAGCGAGGGGCTGTTTCTAGACCTCCTGGCCGCCCCTCCCCCAGCCCGCTGACCTGCCCTAGTTGCTAGGCACCCATTCGCCATAGAAACAGAACACTCTGCAGGGTTCCAAGCAGTTATCTGTGCCCACAGGACACTGGGAGGCGGTGGCAGAGCTGTGAGCCCAGCCAGCCATGGAAGGCCTGGTGTCCGCCACAGCCGCGGCCACCGCATCCACACTCCGGCTGATCCTGGAGCACCTGTGTGCGGTTCTGCTGCTGCTTTCTGAGGGCTTGAGACACGTCCCAGCATTCTCTGCGTCCCTCTGGGCTCTCCTGGTGGGCGCTCTGGTGGTGGTGTCTTTGATGGTAAAGAGACGACACACGTCGAGACGTGTGACGGTGCCAGTCAAATGTCCTGCAGGCGAGGAAGACTGTGCGGAAGGTGGTGAGAACACCAGACCGGTGACAGAGGCCGACGATGCCCTCGAGCCGCCGGCAGGGGAGGCCAGTCCTCTCTGGTTACAGACCTTGTGCTTGAAGGTCCTGAACAAGCATCTGAGCGGGATGCTGTCGCTCCAGGACCTGGTTGACCTAGTGAAAACGGAACACGAGAGCCAGCCTCCTCGCCGTGCCCGCGTGACCGGTGCGAAGCCCATCTCCGCTGGTGGAGAACAACCTCGGGAGAACATGGCAGACGAACTGAACGAAAACCCTCGTCAGACCGGAAGTCCAGAGGTACTCCGAGGTGGGATCGTGGGGTGGGAGCAGGACGCCCAAGAGCAGCAGGGGGAGAAGCAGGGGCTGGAGCCGTCGACGGCACCGCTGGAGCGGGTCCTGCAAGGCGGAGTCCGCCTGTCCCCGTCCCTGGCGGGAACCCCACTGCAAACCAGCCCCAGGCCTGAGGTCCTCAGAGGTCACTTGTCTCACGTCAATTCACAGGTCGAACGACAGAAGGAAGCAGGAAACGGGGATGAGTCCGTCCGTGGGTCTGAAGGCGATCTCAAGGGGGTCCCTCGTGCCGCCGACCTCGACGTGTCCCTTCAGCGTGCTGACGAGGAAAATCAGGGGATGGCCAGGCAACTGCGGGCGCAAGAGCAAATAAATGAAGAGCTGGCAGCAGAAATAGCGAGCCTGCGCACCGAGAAGGCGTCTCTGCGGCGTGAAAACTCAAACCTGAGAGCTGAAGTTCAGCAGCTGAAGCTGAAGCTTCAAGCCGTGCCTGAGGCCCACGACGACCGGGTACCGCAGCTCCAGAGGCAGCTGCTCGAGGCGGAGAGGCGCTGCTCAGAGATGGAGAAGAACCTGGCCAGAGACTGGAGAAACGTGACCTCCACCTATCAGATGCTGAACTCGTACAAGAAGATGGCCCAGGACATGAACCAGGAACTACGAAGAAGCACTTCCTACTACGAGAAGGAGATTCGATACCATTGGGAAAGAGCTGAGGAGGCCCGGATGGCAGCCGAGCACACGGAGAGGAGCCTCCAGGAGCTACTCAGAGAGCACGATCGCAGCAGGCAGATGCTGGCCAAGGCCACGTACGCCTTCTGGCCTTTCCCAGGTGGGCCTTTCGCCCCCGCCGTTCCACGCGCAGCCTACAGAGGCCCAGAAGTGCCAGGCCATCCCCTGGGTCCTCAGGTCCCCAGGATGGAGCAGCGTCACGCAGTTAGAGCTCAAGGATCCAGGCGCACCTGCCAGCCCGACTTGGCTCCCACAGCGGCGAAGCGCTGAGTCCCCACACGCAGGACACGACACCCGCCTGCGTTTCTGACCCAGTGATTCTGGTTGAACTCTTTTGAGTTTCGCTACAGTTCTCTAACTGATGCTGTAATTCCTCTAGTTCAAGTAGATATCGCATTATAGTCTTAAGTTAGTGTTCTTAAATATTCATTAAAAGTTCATTTAATATAGTTTTGTGAATGTCATACATCGTTTTCATACGTCGGGCCTTCCAGAGTTAGATAATGTCAGTGTCATACTTTGACTTGCATAAGCAGCCCACCAGGACTTTGACCGCCCTTGAAGTCTGACACAGAGCAGACCTAAATGAAGTCTGCTTTAGATAAACAATGGGGACCATCTTTATGTGCCATGAGCTGTTATTGGAAGCCTCTACAAGTAATTTGATATTTACCTAAGTAACTTTCCATTGTTTGTTTAAAAACAATTGGGAAACAGCCCTGAACAGCGACGACAGCACCCCTTCCGAAGACCAGCGTTTCCATTAGGTCAGCTCTGAATTCACAGATTACTTTGGGGAAGTTAAATTTTAAAAGCAGTGTTTTCTGATTTTGTATTTTCTAAACCTTTACTTGCTTTGGTTAAGACGTTTTGCTCTGCGCACAGTTCTGTGTTGTATGCGGTGGAGATGAAAGTTTTCCCTGGGAAGCAAACACACGCACCGTCTTTAGTTGGTGTGTCATAACAGAGAATAACATATTAAAAAGGCACAACATTCCTTTAAACATTTAAAGAAAAAAGGGAGAAAAACGCATGCTCATACCACTCGGAAATGTGGAGACAATGCCTGACGTATGAGCACACCCAAGGGCGGCCTGATGGGGCGGACAGGACTGAGGGGAGGCCCTCGTCCCCGGTGGTGCAGCGGTGGGCACTGCGGGTGGCCCAGCTGTGGGCAGGGGGACGGGACACTGAGGACGGGGCTCCAGGTGCTTACAATAGGAGGCTCTTCCCCCACCCCAGGCCTGGAGCGGGGAGGGGGAGGCTGTCCTCTGGGCCCAGTGAGGAGCTGTCAGGGGATCCAGGCCAACTGCCCACCCCCTGTCCCCTCCTGTCCTCGCAGTTATGGCTGGAGCCCCCAGGGGGACTGGGAAGTGTAGGCGGGAGTCAGCCCAGGGCACAGAGCAGGCCAGAGGACTGCAACGATGGGTTGGGACGATGGCCGGCACACTCGAGTGTCTGCAAGGGACAGTGTGAGGTTTATCCCATTCAGTCCCACCCAGTTCATGGCCGTTCAGTTTCCACGCTGTCTCGGCACCGTTCCGGGGACTTGGGGTCAGCGGTGGGAAATCCGCCCAGTGAGCCCTGTACACCCACAGAGCTGCCACTCCAGCGAGGGTCAAGGCTGGACACCCAAAGGGAAGCAGAAGGGGGTGATGGTGGGAGAGGAGGAGGAGAAGGCAAGACCCCAGGGCTGGCTTGGAAGCTGCGGCGGGGCCGCCTCCCTCTGGCCTCTCCCGGGACCTGCTAACCGGGACCTGCTAGCTGGGACCTCCGCAGGTTCAGATCTCGTTGGAGACGTCTGCGCCGCAGCGTCGAAACCCCGGACAGAGTCAGCCGCTGGGTGCTGAGGCGGCTTTCCGTGCTCACTCTGGGAAACCACTCTTGAGTGCCTGCCGTCCTCAGGCGGCCTCTGGCCCTTCCTGCTGGGTGCGATCACTCCCGCCTCGGGGCGTTCTTCTGCAGCTGGACCCTGGCTCCTCGCCGCCCACCTCAGAGCAGCGTGGCGGTGACGTCTGACCTCCAAGGACCACCGCATGCTAGCTGTGTGCCCTTGGCCAAGTGTCTAACTCTCTCACCTCGGTTTCTCATCTGCAAAATAATAATGCTAATAAGCAGCGCCTGCACGTCCGGTGGGTGTGAGGTCACTCGAGGACCCTGGTAACCACGCCGGGCACAGAGCAGAGCCCGTGTACCTGTTGGACGGCGGCGGCGGCAGCAATGGCCACTGTCCCCTTGACGAGATGGAGCTTCGGGATGGTGACACAGACCAGGCCTGGAAATCAAACAGGTCGTCCGGGACAAGGCAGGTGCATGGGGATCGAGCGGCTGATGGGGACCAAGGGGCGCAGCCAGCCTGGGCCGGGGGCTGGCAGGGCTGCAAGAGGGAATGGGGGCCACGGACGAGCTGCTGTGGGCCCCCCGGGTTGGGGGCCGGGATCCTCGGCCCCACGGGTGGGGCAGGGCTGAGCCTATAGGGAAAGGCTCCGTGGGCAGAGCGGGGCTGGACAGCGGGCTGGTCACCTGCGCTGGCCGAGGCGGGTCCACCAGCTCAGGGGGGCGAGGAAACCGGCTCTCCGAGGACCTTCCCTGGGCCAGGAAGAGGGTGGCTGAGCCTCCGGTGGGGCCCACACTGAGCATCCCGGGGAAGCTGGCCGGCTCTCCTTCCTAGGTTCTTAACTATCCCCTTTCCCTTGTCCCCGTGTGCCCGGGACTCCACGCTGCCCCTTGGGGGCCTCCAATGACCACCGAGTGAAGGCTGGCCTTTTCCTCCTGGGCCGATTTGAAAGGAGCACTTTATTCTCTTCCTGCTACTCAAACGGCCCCACCCCGATGGATCGATCTCCAGGGCAAGTGCGGACCACCCTCAGGGGCGCTGGTGTTTTTAAAAACGCTGCCTGGAAGCCACATGACCGCGCACTTTGAGGAGGTACAAGGTGGCGAAGCCGGCCCTGCCCACAGAGAAGATACCATGGCTGTCCTGCTCCTGGCGAGAAGAGAAGCTCTGAGGTGACATTTCATTCTTCTCGGGCGGCCGTGACAGAGCACCGCGTGCTGGGGGGCTTACACGCAGAAACTGTCTCGGTTCCGGAGGCCGGAACTTTGAAACTAAGGCACTGGCAGGGCTGCGCCCTCTGAGGCTGAGGGACGACCCGCTGGAGGCCTCTCTCCGGCTCCCGGCGGCTTCCCGGCACCTTCGTGTGCCTTAGTTTGCATCAATCGCAGCGCCTGACCCCTGCCCTCACATGGACCCGGAGTCTCCCCGATGCGCACACCTGCGTCCTAGTTGCCTTCTTTTGTAAGGATACCAGGCATATTAAATTAGGGGCTTCCCTACTCCCATACCACCTCATACTAACGAATTACATCTGCAACGACCCTGTTTCTGAAGGTGGGCACACTCTGAGGTCCTAGGGGTCAGGATTTCACCTGAATTTGGGAGTAGGGGGACAGAAGCAACTCCGGCCCTAACAGTTGGTTTTTCCCTAAGGGGGGGCCGTATTGAGTCCACCGTGTCTGTGTTTCAAAACTCGTGGGAGAGCGTCGCCAGGTGTCCCTTGGCCTCTCTGTAGGGAGGAGCTTGGAGGTCACGGCGGTCCGTCCTCTGTGGCTCTGCGGCCTCTCGGTCACTGGCGAGGTCCGTCCGGAGCTGGAACAGCCCTCCCAGCAGGAACTCGCCTCCCCCGCCTCCTCCTTGGCCACCTCTTCAACGCAGCTGAAACCTCTCCCCACAGCTCCGTCCAATTTACCCTGTTTCTTCGCTCCGATCACAAAGAGCAAACCGAGGACCCTTTGCTTGGGCCACCTGGACTTGTGTCTGGACGCCTCTGTCAGGGTGGCGACCTGTCAAGTTTCCATCCTTTGGCTTTGGAGAGCCCAGCGAGTGAGGGAAAGGGCTGAAGCAAAGCCATGAAGACACCGGCAGTGGGACAGTGTAGGGACTGCAAGGTAGCCAAGAGGCGGGCGTGCCCAGCTTTGCAGGACGGGTTTTCGTGGCCCCTTTGACGCCCAGGGATAGGGTGGGAACTTTCTCTCTCTTTTGACTTTGGTGTGTGGGGGGGGGCATTTTGCAGAAACAGGGAGAGGGGAGCAGGGGACCGACCCCGGTGACCTGGAGCAGATGGGCCCCTTCCCCTTGGTAGCACCGTGCTTGGCGACTGGAGCCCTAGGACCCCCACGTGGCCCCTGCCGGCCACTGTGCCCAGCCTCCGTGCCTGCCATCGGGATGGCCTGGCCTGCCCCGGCTCCCAGCGGGCAGTGCGGAGTCCAGGTGCAGAACTGCAGCTTCGGGGCTCTGAGGTTACTAGTTCGTCGCTCCCACTGGTCCCCTGACGGCTGGACAGTGGGCCTCGCCTTGTCGCATCACCTCTGTGGGCGGTGTCTGGCGCTCCAGGTGTCCCCAGTAAAGGCTGCTGGAGGCTGTGCAGGTGCTGGGGAAGGGGTTGGCAGAAGCTTCGCCTCTCGTTTCTCCCTGCCTCCCTGGGGACAGGCCACCGTAGCCGGGGCTCCGACCTTGCACGGTGACACTCAAGGCTCAGCATGGCCTCCCCGCAGCCCATTTCTTCCCTACCGCTCTTTTCCACTCAGAAACTGGACAGGACCAACCCAGCCTGGTAGGGTTTCGCATGTCCTCACCGGCGAAGGCGCGACTAGCACAGAGCTATGTCCCCGAGAAGCTTCACGGCTCCTCCGTGAGAGCAGACGAGGCCTCTGGAATGAAAAGGTACAAGTGTGGCCCTCGGCCCTGCCCCCTTCAGTCACGCGAGGTCAGGTGCTAGGCAGCTCGGTTGAAGAGGAGACGTCCCGCAGCTCCGGGGGCAGAAAGAGAAAACCGCCCCCCAGGGGCTCCCCCTTCCTGGGAG